>PISW01002387.1:0-270570 GCA_004023785.1 Mungos mungo
TTGCCTATTAGTTTTCGTGGTTGTTTCCCTTGCCTTGCAGAAGCTTTTAATCTTAATGAAGTCCCAAGAGTTCAGTTTTGCTTTCATTTCCCTTGCCTTTGGGGATGTGTCGAGTAGGAGATTGCTGCGGTGGAGGTCTAGGAGGTTTTTTCCTACTTTCTCCTCGAGAATTTTGATGGTTTCCTGTCTCACATTCAGGCCCTTCAGCCATTTTGAGTTTATTTTTGTGTATGGTGTAAGAGAGTAAGCACATTTTTTAAAAGTGAAAAATGAGTTTTATAATGCAGAGTTTCTTAAATTAAGATAGTATAAAAGTGTAGATTGCACATCCTCTTTATTCCCAAAGTCACTTCTGTGTACTATGTTAGGCACTTGGCAGCACTTACATTCTCTGAGTCCACTAGAATTCCATTTGTTCTGTCATCGTTTCAGCCCCCAAAGCTATTTTCATTTGTGGATACATGTTTACAGTGATAAATATTTAAAATGTGTTTTTCATCTTCTCTTTTCTTGCCATTTTCCCCCCTGACTTATTACTTCTGCTTCAAGATCCCAGTACATATGCCATTGTTTCTGAATTTGTTCCTTTAAAAATTTTTTTTAAAGTTTTTATTTATTTTTGAGAGAGAGAGAGACAGCATGAGCAGGGGAGGGTCAGAGAGAGAAGGAGTCACAGGATCTGAAGACAGTCTCCAGGTTCTGAGCTAGCGGTCAGCACAGAGTCTGACATGGGGCTCGATCCCATGAACTGTGAGATCATGACCTGAGCCAAAGTCAGATGCTTAACCAACTGAGCCACCCAGGTGCCCCCTTTTTAAAATTTTTTTTTCTTTTTTTTCTGAATTTGTTCCTATTCTGAGTCTCTATTTTACTAAATTGCCTATTTCTCCACAACCCTCGAGCTTTTTTTCATCTTCCTCCTTAAGGACCTCCCTGTTTCTAAATAGGAAAGAATAGAGTATGGCCACTTTTAAATTGAGCTCCTTGGGGTGTCTGAGTAACTCAGTCCATTAAATGTCTGACTCTTAATATCAGCTCAGGTCATGATCTCATTCTTGTGAGATTGAGCCTTGTGTCAGGCTCTGCACTGAGTATAGAACCTGACTGGGATTCTCTCTCTGGCCCTCCCCTACTCATTCTATCTTTTCCCCCCGCCCCCCAATAAATGAATAAACATTTAAAAATACAATAAATTGACCTTATTTTTATTAAAACCCATAGACCAATCATACCAGTTTTTGTTTCATATGTTGGGTTTTGTGTATGCTTCCTTTTTACCCAAATCCTGACTAGAAATGGGCTATTCTTTAGTTATTATGCTTTGCACACCCAAAGCCACCTCTTATATGAGCAAACTGTATCTCACATTGACTTTTTCTCTTTAAAGGATCTCAACTCTACTCTCTACATTCTCTGTGAGCCACACCTCATGAAGCATTGAAAGGAATATAAGGTACCAGACACACCACTACAAACATGAATACTACAGAGAACACAATGACTCTAAACCCATATTTTTCAATATTAACACTGAATGTAAATGGATTAAATGCTCCAATCAAACGACATAGGGTATCAGAATGGATAAAAAAACAAAATTCATATATTTTCTGCCTAAAAGAGACTCATTTTAGACCTGAAGACACCTTCAGATTGAAAGTAAGGAGATGGAGAAATATCTATTATGTGACTAGAAGTCAAAAGAGAGCCAGAGTAACCATACTTATTATATCAGACACTGGAATTTAAAGTAAAGGCAGTAACAAAAGATGAAGAAGGACATTACATAATAATTATAGGGTCTCTCCATCAGGAAAAGCTAACAACTATAAACATCTATGTGCCAAATTTGGGAGCCCCCAAATACATAAAACAAATAATCACAAGCAGAAACAATCATATTGATAAGAATGTGCTAATTGCAGGGAATTTTAATACTCCACATACAACAATGGATAGATCAATTAGACAGAAAAGCACTAAACAATGGACCTGAGCAACATATTGGAACAGACAGATTTTACAGACCTATTTAGAGCTCTACATCCTGAGGTTATGGAATCCACTTCCTTCTTGGGTGCCCACGGCACATTCTCCAAGATAAATCACATACTGGGGCATAAAGCAGACCTCAAATGTAAACGAATTGAGATTATTCCATGCAAACTTTCAGATCACAATGCTATGAAACTTGAGATCAATCACAGGAAAAAGTCTGGAAAACCTCCAAAAACATGGAGATTAAGGACCACCCTACCAAAAAATGATTGGGCCAATCAGGCAATTAGAGAAGAATTTAAAAATATATGGAAACAAATGAAAACAAAAATACAATAATCCAAACTCTCTGGGATGCAGCAAAGGTAGTCCTAAGAAGAAAGTATACTGAAGTCCAGACCTATTTATAGAAACTAGAAAAAGCGCAAATTCAAAATCTAACAGAGCACCTAAAGGAACTGGAAGGGGAAAAGCAAGAGCACCCTAAACCCAACAGAAGAAGAGAAATAATAAAAGTCAGTGCAGAAATAAACAATACACAATCCAAAAAAGCACTTGAACAGATCAGTGAAACCAAGAGTTGGTTTTTGGAAAAAAATAAACAAAATTGATAAAACTCTAGCCAGCCTCCCCAGAAAAAAAAGAGAGAACCCCCAAATAGACAAAATCATGAATGAAAATGGATCTATTACAACCAATCCGTCAGAAAAACAAGAAATCATCAGTGAATACTATGAAAAATTGTATGCCAACAAACTAGACAATTTAGAAGAAATGGACAAATTCCTAAACACACATACACTACTAAAATTCAAACAGGAAGATATAGAAAATATGAACAGACACATAACCAGTGAAGAAATCAAATCAGTTATCAAAAATATCCCAAAGAATAAGAGCCCAGGGACAGATGGTTTCCCCGGGAAATTCTACCAGACATTTAAAGCAGAGTTAATACCCATTCTTTTCAAGCTATTCCAAAAAATATAAATGGAAGGAAAACTTTCAGACTCATCCTATGAAGCCAGCATCACTTTGATTCCCAAACAAGAGACCCAACCAAAAAAGAGAACTACAAGCCAATATCCTTGATGAATACAGATGCAAAATACTTAACAAGATACTAGCAAATCAAATTCAACAGCATATAAAAAGAATTATCCACCATGATCAAGTGAGATTCATTCCTGTGTTACAAGGCTGGTTCGCAAATACGTCAATGTGATACATCACGTTAACAAAAGAAAAGATAAAAACCATATGATGCTGTTGATTGATGCAGAAAAAGTATTTGGAAAACTACAGCATCCTTTCTTAATAAAAACCATTGCAAAGTCGGAATAGAAGGAACTTACTTAAGCTAACCAAAATAAGCCAGGCAGAGAAGGACAGATACCATATGTTTGTACTCATAGGTCTAACAGGAGAAACCTAACAGAGGACCATAGGGAAGGGAAGGGAGAAAGACAGTTGGGGAGAGAGAGGGATGCAAACATGAGAGACTATTGAAAACTGAAAACAAACCTAGGGCTGAGGGGGGAGGGGAATGGAGGAAGGAGTGGTGGTGGTAATGGAGGAGGTCACTTGTGGGAAAGAGCACTGGGTGTTATATGGAAACCATTTTGACAGTAAAGTATTAAAAATAAATTTAAAAAGAAGGAACTTACTTAAACATCATAAAAGCCATTATGAGAAGCCCACAGCTAATATCATCCTCACTTTTCACAGATGACATGATACGTAACGTGGAAAACCCAACAGACTCAACAAAAAGCTTACTAGAACTGATCAGTGAATACAGTAAAGTTGCAGGTTACAAAATGAATGTACAGAAATTGGTTGCATTCCTATACACCAATAATGAAGCAGTGGAAAGAGAAATCAAGAAACTGATCCCATTCACAATTGCCCAAAAACCCATAAAATACCTAGGAATAAACCTAGTCTAAGATGTAAAAGACCTGTATCATGAAACTATACAAAACTTACTAAAGAAATTACAGAACACACACACACACACACACACACACACACACACACAAATGGAAAAACATTTCATGCTCATGGATTGGAAGAATAAACATTGTTAAAATGTCATTATTACCAAAAGCAATCTACACATTCAATGCAATCACAATCAAAATAACACCATCATTCTTCTCAAAGCTAGAATAAACTATCCTAAAATTCGTATGGAACCACAAAAAAACCCAAATAGCCAAAGTAATATTGAAGTAGAAAACAAAAATGGGAGGCATTACAGTCACAGTCCCAGACTTTAGCCTCTACTACAAAGCTGTTATCATCAAGACAGTATGGTATTAGGTGCGCCTGGGTGGCTCAGTCAGTTGAGCGCCTGGCTTTGGCTCAGGTCATGATTTCACAGTTTGTGGGTCCCAGCCCCGCATAAGGCTCTGTGCTGACAGCTCAGAGCCTGGGGCCTGTCTTCAATTCTGTGTATCTGTCTCTCTGTCCCTCCCCTGCGCTCGCTCTCTCTCTCTCTTTCTCTGAAAAATAAATAATAAAACATTTTTAAAAAACAATATGGTAAGGGGATATAAATAGAGACATAGATCAATGGAATAGAAGAGAAAACCCAGAAATTAAACTCACAATTATATGGCCAATTAATTTTTGACAAAAGACACAAGAATATGCAACAAGAAAAAGACAGTCTTATCAACAAATGATGTTGGGAAAACTTGTCATTTCAAACTACATGGATGAAGCTAAAGAATATAATGCTAAGCAAAATTAGCCAGAGAAAGATAAATACCATATGATCTCACTCATATATGGAATTTAAGAAACAAAGCAAATTAGCAAAGAGTGTGTGTGAGAGAGAGAGAGAGAGAGAGAGATGGAAAAAGAAACCAAGAAACAGACTATTAACTATAGAGTACAAACTGATAGTTACCACATGGGAAATAGGTGGGAGGATGGGTGAAATATGGAGGAGGATTAAAGAGTACACTTACCATGATAAAAAAAATAAAATAAAATAAAATAAAAATTAAAGCAAATTTGCAGGATACAAGGTTAATATACAAAAGTCAATTGTTTTCATATATATAAGCAATGAACAAATACAAACCAAAATTTAAAACACAATACCATTTACATTAGCATACCAAAAATAAAATTTGTACGTGTAAATCTAACAAATATGTATAAGACCTATATGAAGACAACTATAAAATAATGATGAATAAAATCAAGGAAGTACTAGATAAGTGGAGAGATATTCTATGTATATGGATAAGAAGACTCAATACAAGCAGATCTTGTTTTACTGCCCTTTGCAGATATTGTGAGGTTTTTTGGTTTTATTGTTGTTGTAGTTCTTGTTTTTATTTGTTGCTGTTGTTGTTTACAAATTGAAGGTTTATGGTAATCTTGAGTCAAACTTTCCTTCTTGTTGTATTTGTTTGAATAGTTTGAGACGAATAGATATTAGCTCTTTAAATTTTTGTTAGAATTCTCCTGTGAAGCTGTCTGGCCCTGGGCTTTCGTTTCTTGGGAATTTTTTGATTATTGATTTAATTTAATTGCTGGTAATTGGCCTGATAAAATTTTTCATTTTTTCCTGCTTTAGTTTTAATAGGTTATATGTTTCTAGGAAGTTACCCATTTTTTAAGCTGTCCAATTTGTTGGCATATAGGTCTTCATAATATTCTGTTACTATTTGTATTTATGTGGTGTTGGGTATTATTTTTCCTCTTTCATTAGTAATTCTGTATCTCTTCATCCCCTTCACTTAGTTTATCTAGTTCCCTGCACTTCTTTCTGGAAACCACTAGTTTGTTTTCTGTATTTATGAATCAGTTTCTCTAGTTTGTTCATTTGTCATGGTTTTTATAGATTCCACATATCAGTAAAATCTTGGTATTTGTCTTTTTCTGACTTATTTCACCTTACATACTACCCTATATAAACATATATCTGGTTGTGAAAGCCAAGATTTCATTCATTTATATGGCTGAGTAATACTCCATTGTGTATGTATATCACAACTGCTTTACTCATCCCCTGATAAACACTTAGCTTACTTACATATCTTAGCTATTGTAAATAATGCTGCAATAAACAAAGAAGTGCATATAACTTTTTTTGAATTAGTGTTTTAATTTTTCTAGGGTAAATACCTAGCCAAAGCTTTTTAGTTTAATGTCATCCTAGTTGTTTAGTTTTGCTTTTGTTTCTCTTGCATGTCCCCCCCTCCCCCCACCAAATACTGCTAAGCTTGATTTCTTGGAGATTACTGTCTGTGCTTTCTTTAGGAGTTTTATCTTTTTAGCTCTTACATTAAGAAATTAGTAGAAACTAAATTGAATGAGTAATAAAAAAAAAACCCAAAACAAAAGTCCAAGACCAGATAAGTTTACAGGTAAGTTCTAAGAAAACATTTAAAGAAGACTTAATACTAATTCTTATCAAGCTATTTCAAACAATAGAAAAGGAACAAATGCTTCCAAATTCATTCTATGACACAAGCATTACCCTGATTCCAAAACAAAAGATACTACGAAAGAAAGAAAGAAAGAAAGAAAAAAAGAAAGAAAGAAAGGAAGGAAGGAAGGAAGGAAGGAAGGAACTTACAAACCAATATCTCTGATGAACACAGATGCAAATATCATCAACAAAATATTCGCAAACTGAATGAAAAATACATTAAAGGATTCATTCACCACAAACAAGTGGGATTTATTCCAAAATGCAAGGATAGTCAATATATGCAAATCAATCAATGTAATATGCTACATTAACAAAGCAAAGGACAAGAATCATATGATTATCTCAATAGATGCAGAAAAAGCACTTGACAAAATTCAACATCTATTTGTGATTAAAAAAAAATTTTTTTTTCAGCATAGTGGGCTTAGAGGGAACATACCTTAACATAAAAAAGGTCGAATAGGACAAACCCACAGCTAACTTCATACTTAGTGGTAAAAAACTGAAAGATTTTATTTACCCTAAGATTAGAAACAAGACTACTTTTATTCAACATAGTTTTGCAAGTCCTAGCAAGAGTAATCAGACAAGAAAAAGAAAAATAGACATCTAAATTGACACAGAAAAAATAAAATGGGGAGAGCCTGGGTGGCTCAGTTGGTTAAGCGTCCGACTTCAGCTCAGGTCATGAACTCACAGTTTGTGGGTTTGAGCCCCGTGTCAGGCTCTGTGCTGACAGCTAGCTCAGAGCCTGGAGCCTGCTTCAGATTCTGATTCTTCCTCTCTCTCTGACCCGCCCCTGCTCATGCTGTCTCTCTCTCTCTCTCTCTCTCTCTCTCTCTCTCTCTCTCCCTCAAATAAATAAAAACAGTAAAAAAAAATATAAATAAATAAATAAATAAATAAACAAATAAAATGGGTGCTACTTGCAGATAACATGATACTACATAAGGAAAATCCTAAGGATTTCACCATAAAACTTAGAACTGATAAATGAATTTATCATAGCAGCAAGATACAAACTTAATCCACACAAATATGTTAGGTTTGTGTACACTTTAGTGAAATAGTATCAAAAGAAATTAAGAAAACAATCTCATTTATGATTGCATCAAGAAGAATAAAATACCTAGAAATGAATTTAGCCAAAGAGGTGAAATATCTATACTCTGAAAGCTATAAGACACGAATGAAAGAAATCAAAGACATCACAAGTAAAAAAATATATATATATGAAATGGAAGAATTAACAGTGTTAAAATATTTATACTACCCCAAACAATCTACAGAATTAATGCAATCCCTATCAAAATGCCAGTAGTATTTCTCTAGAACTAAACTTTAGAACTAGAACTAAAAATCTTAAAATTCATATGGAACCACAAAGACCCCATAGAACAAAAGCAACCTTGAAAAAGAACAAAGTTGGAGGTATTCCATATATTAAGCTTTTACAAAGACACAGTAATAAAAAAAGTAAAGTACTGGCACAAACATAGACACATAAATCAAATGCAGTAGAATTGAGAATCCAGAAACAAACCCACAGTTATATGGTCAATTAGTCATTAGCAAAGATAACAAAAAAGACAATGGGGAGAAGTCAGTCTTCTTAATAAGTGGTGTTAAGAAAACTGGAAAGCTAAATGCAAAAGAATGAAACTGGACTACTTCTTGACACCATACACAAAAGCAAACTCAAAATAGATTAAAGTCCTAAATTTGAGGTATCCTCCTTTTTTGTTTGAAGGGGTGAGGATGGGAATATATAGTATTATATGGATTGCTATCATGCCATTCTTTTCATCTTGCTTATGATTAAAATGACATATCTGTTTATATTTTCTATTTACTCTGGTATATTATTAGTGAATACTCCTGGATAATATATTTAGCCTTTAGAATATTAATTTTTAGGACAATGAAACTTTTGTGTGTTAATCATTCAGCTTTAGCATATGGGATTAGACTGTTTTTTATGGCTTGCTTTGTGAAAGTGAGTAGAAAAAGGCCTTGGCTTGATTGAAGGCAATCCTTTCTAAGGAATATGACTCTGTTGTCTCTATGGAGTTCCTTCAAATGCTCTATATCGATCACCACTCTACCCAGGCAAGGGAATAGCACACTCCAGCATTTTTCAGTTTATTCTCCAATTAATACCATACCATGGAGCTCTGAATATCTTCAGTTGGCAGTGAATGTCCATCCCATCCTTCTTTTCAGTGCCTTATGGAATTGTAGAAGCTGGAAAGCAAAGATAAACAAACAACAAAAAACAAAACCAAACCACTCATTTTCCATATTCCTTTGTAAACAGGATTAGGTAGGCAAATTAAATGTATTCATCATATCTCTGGCATTCATTCATCTTTGGAGTGAAAAGTATAATCCTGCTGCTATTTCTGCTAGACAGCAAGGTCCCAGTGATAGACCCAATTGGAGTTCCATTGAAGAGAGTGGTGGAGACCAGCCCCAGTGATCCATCTTCTGGTTACTGGAACTTTGAGAAAGTTTTGAGGTAGCTGTAGGCGTGGATATATACCAGTAATAATGACTGCTAGATCCTTAAATATTATCTATGGTAATGATGTCTGAAGAAAATAAATCCACTGCTAGTCCCAACTTCTATTATTTATTTCTTGAAAAATGTTCTTTTTCTTGTATTAAATCTCTCTGCTTAAAACCAAGTCCATTTGTCACAATGAATTTGTCAGATAAGCCTATAATATGGTGAGATCTGGCAGGCTTTTTTGATAATGCTGAATACCAGGTGACATAGACGATTTCCTACTCTCAAAGTTTTATCTTTGATTTCTCTCAAGATGCTCACGCAGTCCTTAAGTTTATTTTGTTTGATACAGGTTTTATTTTGTCCAAATGGTTATGATTTATTTTACTAAGTATGGAGGGAGACAGAGTCCAGAATCCTTCTTTACTCCATTATCTTCCCTAGAGAGCAAAGAGAATGATTTAAAAACTGATCAAGAAGAAATATACAAACATGGTTAATTTTCTTTGGAAAATTCAATTTATTTTCCCCAGAGGACTTATAAATTTAAAAAATTATGAAAGAAAACATATAATATTATATTTGCAATTAATTTGTGTCAGATGTATTTTGTACATTCTCTTTATAATATAAATTCATTTTTTCATAAATATATTTTGACTATTTTAAGCATTTGTTGCTTGGATAATTGACTATTTGTTCAATGTCACTTATACACCAAACACTTTTTTAGGCCCTGAGGAAAAAAAGATGAATAAGACATATTCTCAGTGTGTCTCCAAAGAACATTGCTGCTTCAGAAATTATCATTATATGTCTCTAAAACAGTAATGTTTAGATAAACCGTGTATCTTTCATATACCTTATATTTATTGAAAGAAAATAATGAAAAAAAGACATGTATTGGTTCTGTTACATTCTTTATCAATCTTCACATAAATCTTTTTTTAAATGTTTATTAATTTTTGAGAGAGACAGAGTGCAATTAGGGGAAGGAGTAGAGAGAGAGAGAGAGAGAGAGAGAGAGAGAGAGACATAGAATCCAAAACAGGCTCTAGGCTCCGAGCACTTAGCACAGAGCCCAATGTTGGGCTTGAACCCACAAACCATGAGATCATGACCTGAGCTGAAGTGGGATGTTCAACGAACTGAGCCACCCAGGTGCCCCTCCACAGAAATCTTAATAAGCAAATATCATTCAACTTTTCCATATGGGGAAACAAATATTAGGAACTTTTGAAAAGACATCTACTTTTGTTTATCTGCATTTTACTGAGTGAATGCTTTAAGCAAAGTTTTAAAAATTTGTTGAAGAAATTTGTACCCTCTGACAATCTTTCTGAATAATATCCACTTTAACTTTACTTAAATGGTAAGGCTTGAGAAAGTCCAGGTTTTTCTAATTTTTAATTTTTAATTTGGCTTCAAAATGAATGTCAGGAAAAACTGACATATAAATGTATCCATAATATTTTAAAATGTATTTAGGTAAATAGATTTAAAAAACTAAATAAATTTTAAGATATTTCAAATACATAATAAACTACAAAATGGCACCTACCTGTGAAGTAGGACTATTATAGAAGTATAGTATTGTTATCTAAAAAAAAAAAAAAAGCTCACTCTTGCCTTTATACTTTTTTCTAGCTTGTCAACCACAGTATTTTTCCAAATACACACTCAACTATGTACTAGAGAGAAAATCAAGCAGCATTCCAGCTCTGCCGGGGCGTTATCACTTTTATAACCCAGCCATATCAGACAAGGGAAAAGACTAAGTGCATAGATGTACAGTGCATTTTATAGCCATTTCCTTCAAAATATATGTTGTACCATTGAAAAAAGAAAATCAGAGTGATAACATAGAAACGTTCATAAAGACCTTGGAAATCACTGACACTTCCTTTTGCCAAGCAAAATTATACTAAAACCACCTGTGGTTATTTCAAAAAAGCTATTTGTCTTTGGTTGTTTTTGTTTTATGCTAAGCAAAATTTGTTCATTTTTACTCTTGAAGTTATTTCATACTTCAACTGTTGTTTAAATTGTCAAAACTCCTTGGTTATTCTGTTGCATAATATATTTTGCCCACAATCAATTCTTTGCCCCCATTTTAATGCATGTATTCTAATTGCCCCTTATGTTACTATGATATTACCTCTTTAAATGTCACACACTATGTGACAGTATGTCTGTATTTCGTTTGCTGTCTTTGATGCACTTTGAATTGATTTTAAGACAACTTTCTTAAAGATTAGAGTCAAAGGGGGAAATAAAAGAACAATCCCATGGATCTCATAAGAGCTCTTGAGAACATTAATTCTTTCCAAACTATGGTCACCAAAAATTCAATTGAGATAACAGAGAACTCCCTTCTTAGAAAGATAGAAAAGCCATTCAGAGCCTACTGTTTTCACACAAAGAATATCAAAATCTAATTCTTAAAAACGTAAAATGTTGCCAAGCCTTCCAGCTATAACTCATCAAAGCTTTCAGGGATTTCCCATTTGTACTTTTATCTTTCTGCCAACCCTGTGTATATACATACTGCATTGAACAGATCCATTTTGTCCTTTAAAAGACACATTTTCATTAGATAGGTGCTGTTCATTTTAGGACATTGGGGTGGGGAACAACTAACTACTGACAGATATATTGGTGTCATGCTTTGGAAATCATGAGCTATCAACATACAATGAATTATTTAACACACAGAGAGAGTCTCAAGTACAGTACTTTGCAATTCAATGCTACTAGAATTAGAAACCATTTCTATAAACTGAGCAATGTGAAAGAAGGCTATGAACAGGAACAGCATGTTAAAATACAAACCATTTGTGTGCCTGTCTGAAATAAAAGGTAGTAAGATGCATATTATCTTACTATACACATTTATGGTGAGATAATCTTGCTATTCAGGCTGGAGTTAGAGCATCTGTGGAGATCAATTGTTATTATAAACAGAAAGTACTAACTAAACAATGGTAACATTGTAAAATGTAAACATGTAAAAAAGGGTCTCATAAATTGTATGATTTTTGAAATTTACTCTCAATACTTTAATATTTTATTTTTAAAATGTTTGTTTATTTTTCAGAGACAGAAGAAGAGAGACAGACCTTGAGCAGGGGAAGGGCAAAGAGAGAAGAAGACATAGAATCCGAAGAGTCAGCACAGAGTCTGGCATAGGGGCTTGAAGTCATGAACAACAAGATCATGACCTGAGCTGAAGTCAGTTGCTCAACCAACTGAATCACTCAGGCACCAAACAATATTTTAACATTTTAAAATGGGTATTGGGAGTGACATCAGCAAAATGGCAAAGTATTAATACCTGGATCATCCCTTCTTCAATGAATATATCAATTAGGCAAAAACTCACGGACAAATTTCTTTATGAGAAATACAGAAACCAAATGAAAGACTCCTGCACACTAGGTGACCATCTAATCACTTACATAAACTGTCAAAGAGAATTTGAATGCCCTTTCTTATAGATGTCCTGGAGCCTAGCACAGTGCCATACAGATAGAAACATCCTAGTTCCTAGGTTTTAACAGATTTACACATTTGCTCAGGCAATTTTTCCAAAAGTCCTCATCAGAGAGCTGACCTTGTCCTGATAATCCTGGAGCATAGAAGGGTCCACCATAGTCTAGCTGCCTGGAATAGAAGGCAGACAGCAATTTGTGCTTATAAATACCATAGCTCCTCTTCTCTTCATCACAGATTGAATAGAAGAAAATTCCAGCTCTTAGCTTCCCCCAGAAAGGGAAATAATAGAATAAAATAGGAAATCAATAGGAGGAGAAAACCAGAAACTTCACAAAAATGGGGAAATCAACAACATACTCATGAACAGTTGGATCAAAGAGGAAATATAAAATAAATTTAAAAATATCTTGAGACAAATGAAATTGAAAACACAACATATCTTTTTTTATATAATTCAGCTAAAGTGTTACTAACAAGAAAATTTATAGTGAGAAACTCATTTTAAAAAATAAAATAGGGTGCCTGGGTGGCTCAGTCAGTTGAGTGTTGACTTCAGCTCACATCACAATCTCACGTTCTGTGAGTTTGAGCCCCACGTTGGGCTCTGCGCTGACAGCTCAGAGCCTGGATCCTGCTTGGAATTCTGTATTTTTCTCTCTCTCTGCCCCTCCCCTGATTGTGCTCTATCTCTCTCTGTCTCTCAAAAAATGGATAAACATTAATTTTTTTTAATTAAAAAAAAACTAAACAACATAACTTTATACCTCATAAAGCAAAAAGAAAGAACAAAAATGAACAAAACAAGCCAAAATTTAGCAAAAGGAAGAAAATAAAGATTAGAGCAAAAATAAACAAAATGGAAAAAAGAAAAAAAAAGAATAGAAAAAGTCAACAAAACTAAGAATAGTGAGGTTTATTGTTTTAATTAAAATTTTTATAGTTTATTTATTTTTGAGACAGATAGAGGCAGAGCATAAGTAGGGCAGGGGCGGAGAGAGAGGGAGACACAGAATCTGAAACAGGCTTCAGGCTCTGAGCTGTCAGCACAGAACCTGACATGGGGCTCAAACCCAAGAAACCAAGAACCGGGAGATTATGACCTGAGCTGAAGTTGGCAGCTTAACCGACTGAGTCACCCAGGTGCCTCAGAATAGTGGCTTTGTTTTGTTTTGTTTGTTTTGCTTTGTTTTATGTTTTGCCTGGATTCTCTACAGGAGAATAAAACTGTCCTTTAGACTCTATCACAGCCAGGTCTTCTGACTTTTAAAACTCCAGGATTTAGGAACAGGTAGTGGTCGGGGGCCTGTGCTAGTCTTGTGGGAAGGGGTCTCACAACAATGAGACTCAGGGGAGTGTGACAGTGAAGGACAGTTGCACAGACTGCAGGGCCATGTGACCTGAAAAAGTAGGCTAGGCAGCCAGTATCAGGGCCAAGCTGCCCTTTGGAGCTGGCTCTGTATTCATGCTGAGGAATGGGAGAAAGAAATGATGCCTGTTGACTCTTAGTCCCCAGAGAGACATCTCAATGAATGCTATCTCTCAGTGATGCTCTCTGTGTAAAGTAAATGATCTCTCCCCTTTGTGCCCCAGATGTTTCTCAAATCACTGTTTTCACACTGTCCCTGGGTTGTTTGCCTGCCTTCTCTCCAGGGAGTAGGAAAACACCATCAGAGCTCTATCCCAGCCCAGCCCTCCGATCTTTAAAACTACAGTTTTTAAGCCCTGCTGGTTGCAAAAACTCACAAAACTCATCCCTTTTCATTTCCCCAGCCAATGGCTTTCGGGAAGTGTTCTCTTTGTGCATTTTTTTCTCTTTTGCTTGCTCCTCTCTCTCTCTTTGACTATGGCTCCCTCCCCTCAGCAGTACCTGTAATCCATTTCTCCCCCAAACCATGTCTCCACACTTCTTACCTTCTTCAATATGTCTTCTTCTTTTCCTTTACTTGTGGCATTTGTTTTGTCAGTACTCAGGGTGATTTCTTGGGTATTCAGAATGATTTGATAGTTATCTAGTTGTGTGCAAGGGATGAGATGAGCCTAGGGTCCTCCTACTACATTGTCATCTTATCTCCTCCTCCCCTTAACTTTCTTAAAAACACACACACACTTCCAAACTTATTTTATGAGGTCAACATTACCCTGATATCAAAGCCAGACAAAAATATCACAAGAAGAGAAAATAACATGCCATATTCTTGATGAACATAAATGCAAACATTTGTAACAAATTGAATTCAACAACACATTAGATTAAAAGGATCAGTTACCATGACCAAATGTGATTTATCCCTGGGTTTCAAGCATGATTCAGTATATAAAAATCATTTAATGTGATATACCACACCAATAGAGTAAAGAATAAAAATCATATGATTATCTAAATACATGAAAACAAGTAATTTGACAGAATTCAATTTCCTTTCATAATATTCTCTCCGAACAAACTAGTAATTGAAGGAAAATATCTCTACATAATAAAGGTTATATATAAACATCTGACATCATACTCAATGGCAAAATAATGGCTAATGTCTCTTCTAAAATGAGGAACAAATCAAGGATGCCCTATCTTCACACTTCTGGTCAACGTTGTTCTAAAAGTTCTAGCCAGAGAATTTAGAAAAGAAAGTGTAATAAAAGTCATCCAAGTTGGAATGAATGAAGAAAGTTACCTCTGTTTCCATATTGCATGTTCTTATATGTAGAAAGCCCTAAAAACCCCATAAGTTTAAACGAAAACAAACAAAAAACTGCTAGAACTAATAAATGAATTTACATTTACCATGAAGTTTCAGGACATATAATCAACATACAGAAACCATTTGCATGTCTGTACACTAACAACAAACTATCTACAAAGCAAATTAGAAAATTCTATTTACAATAACTTGAAAAGAATAAAATATCTCAGAATAAATTTAACTAAGGAGGTGAAAGATTTATATACTAAAAACTACAAATCACTGATGAAAGAAAGTGAACAAGACACAAACAAATGGAAAGACATTCTGTATCTAAGGAATAGAAGACTTACTATTGTTAAAATATCTACACTTCCCAAAGCTATCTAAACATCCAATGTAATCTCTATCAAAATCTTAAAGATTTCTTTACAAAAATAAAGAAAAGAATTCTACAATTCAAATAGAACCACAAAGACCATGAATAGTCTAAATTAATACTGCGATGGCTGGAGATATTATACCCTTTTTTTTAAATATTTAAGGCTTTACTGAGATACAACTGACATTGTATAAACTAAATACATACAACATTTTGATTCAATATATTCATATGCTGTAAAGTTATTACCATCATAGCATTACCTAATACCTTTATCACATTGCATAACTGACATTTCTTTTTTTGTGGTGAGAACATTTAAGATTTAGTCCTTTTGCAACTTTTAAATATATAATAAAGTACTATTAACTATAATCACTAGGCTGTACATTAGATCCCCAGAATTTATTCATTTTATAACTGGAAGTTTAATGTCTGACCAAAGTCTTTCCATTTCCCCTGACCCACAGCCTCTGGTAACCCTCACTCTAAATTTGTATGACCAGTTGTGTTAGACTTTACATCCTAATGAGAAGATACAGTGGTATATGCCTTTCTCTGATATATTTCACTTAGCATAATTTCCTCAAGGCCCATCCATGTTGTTGCAAATGGAATGATATATATATATAGATAGATAGATATACCTATATATGTATATAGATAGATAGATAGATAGATAGATAATATCTTCTTTATCCATCCAACCATAAGTTGTTGCACACAAGTTGTTTCCTTATCTTGGCTGCTGTGAATAATGCTACAAGAAACATGGGAGTGCAAAATCTCATCAAAATCATGATTTTAATTGCTTTAAATATATACCCAGAAGAGGTTTGCTGGTTCGTATGGTAGTAATGTTTTTTTAAAATTATTTTTTTAAATGTTTTTTTTAATTTATTTATTTTTTCCTATTTGTCTTTTTTTATTACATTGTAGTACTTGTTTTGCTTGTTGGTGGTGTTTGCTTATTTAATACTTTCCATCAAGGACAGAAATTACATGCTGGTTTTTTTTTTCCCCCTAGAAAGTGTGTCTTGGGTTTTTCCCTTATTATTTTCGTTACTTTTTTTCTTTTTTTTCCTCTTTTTTTTTTTTTTTTTTTTTTTTTTTTTTTTTTTTTTTTTTTTTTTTTTTTTTTTTTTTTTTTTTTTTTTTTTTTTTTTTTTTTTTTTTTTTTTTTTTTTTTTTTTTTTTTTTTTTTTTTTTTTTTTTTTTTTTTTTTTTTTTTTTTTTTTTTTTTTTTTTTTTTTTTTGGTGCTGGGGGTGGTTATGTTTAAATGAAGTTGCTTTTACAACACCAAAGACTTAATCGTCCATTTCCTACATAAAAGGTAGCTACTTTTTTGCATGGACCTCAAGTATATTGTAGTATAGAGGTGGAATTTAAGGAAAGGTATTAAGCAGGCTGTGTTGTAGCTTATGGGCAAGTAATAAATTGTATCATGTATCTTGAATGTATCATAGATAAGCTGCTATATAACGATCGCCACTTCAGATAGCTGTGAAATTAGGTGATTAACTAGTTGTTACACAACCTTCTAATTTCTGTATAAGTCTAATTACATGAAATAGAAGTTGGGGTTTTGATTTTTTACTTTGCTTTTCTGTTTGGAGTGTAATTGTAACTACTGTAGTGTAAGTGATGGAAAATAATTGCATATGTTAAAAAAAAGATATTATACTCTCTTATTTCAAAGTATATTATAAAGCTACAGTAAACAATACAGGATGATACTAGCATAAATATAGACATATAGACTAATGAAACCAAATAAGGAGCCCAGAAATAAATCCATGTATATGTGATCAATTAATCTTTGACAAGGGTGACAAAAATATACAGTGTTAAAAAATACTCTCTTCAACAAAGTGTTGGGAAAACTGGATATTCAAATGTGAAAATTGAAATTCGATCTTTATTCTAAAGTACACATAAAAATCAACTCAAAATGATTATATAATTAAATGTAAGACCAAGAATTTAAAATTTTTGTAAGAGAACAGAGGGGAAAGGCTTTTTGACATTGGTCTTAACAATAACTTTCATGGATATAACATTAAAAGTAAGCAACAAAAACAAAAACATACAAGTGGGACTACATCAAACTAAAAAGCTTCTGTACAGCAAAGAAAACAATTAAAAGAATGAAAAAGACAATGAAATAGGAGAAAATATTTGCAAACCATATATCTGATAAGAGATTAATATCTAAAATATATATTAGATAAGAGAGGGGTCAAGATGGTGGAGAAGAAGGGAGCTCTGTAAACTTCGTCTACCCCATCTATCGAACTGAGAAGGACATTACTCTTATCTGCAAGAGTGAGAGGAGAAAATACAGAATCCAGAAAGAAAACAACCTCAAAGATGCCTGAGGGAGTGAGTGTGAACTGGGGATAATGGAAAGCAGGCCAGCCCTAGAGGTGCAGGGGAGGTGGAAGCTCCAGCCCAACACAGGGAAAGCAGGTAGAGCCCCAGAGAGACAAAGGGAAGAGAAAGAGAAACTGAACACACTCATAGTACTGTCTCTAGAGAAGAGATAAAGAACTTTTAACTGAAGACGGAGAGAAAAAGTCTCACTCCATATATAACTGCTGGGCAGCGCAACTCCGAGTTGGAAAAATAGGCCCCACCCCTACGTGATCCTCGCAGGGAGTTGGTGGCAACGGGGGCTGTGGGAGCACACCGAGACTGCAGGGGGCACACCTCACCTCCGGAAGTGGGCGGCGCCAATCCTGGAGGCGCCAAGAGAAACTGCTCCCTCCCCCTATGAGATTCCAGCTAAGAAGCCAACCACCAAAGAGAGTACATCTCATCTGTGGTAGCATTAAAGTGCATGGACTAGGATTTTTAAGCGAGGCAGGCCTGGAAAATGCAGCTTGGCTCTCCCGCAGCACAAGGATATCGGACTATTAAGAGTGGCTTGCAGTGCTTGGTTCCAGCAGAGCTTGGTGTGCCGCCATTCTCCTCACCGCCCCCAAGACCTACCTACACCAAACCACACCTATCCGCAAAGGGGAGCTGCTGCTTTTTTGTATTTAATTTTAATTATTATTACTTATTTTACTCTTTTTAAAATTTTTTTCTATTTTTACTCTTTATCTTCATTTTTTTCTTTTTCCCAACCTTTTTTTTTTCTCTTGCCATCCAGATATAATTTCCCTTATCTCATCCTTATTTCTCCCCTCTACTGGTTATACAATTTTAAACTGTCCATTGTCCTTTGTGTTCTCTGCCCCCCCCCCTTTTATTTCTTTGTTCTCTTCTTTTCTTTTCTTCTCTTTCCCCTCCTTTCCTTTTCTTTTCTTCCCTTACCCCTTTTAATTTGTTTGTTTGTTTGATTTGTCTGTGCATTTGTGTGCTTTTGTTCCCTGTGTGTTTGTCTGTCTGATTTCCTTTTCAGGGCTATCCCAAGAAACAAGCCAAAGTATACATGATGGAGAGTCCCAAATATCACTGAGTAGGGAAATAAAATAATCAAAGGCACAACCAGAAAAACTGAGAGACACCATTAAAAGAACATTTTCTGAAATGACAGGCCCTTGACAGCCTCCTTTAACAGAGCAATACTAACAGGTGCATGATGCAAAATGAGTATTTAAGACTGACAAGAGACAGAAAGCTAGCCAAAATGACAAAACGAAAGAACTCTCCCCTAAAGAAACTCAAGGAAGAAGTCATAGCCACAGAACTGCTCAAAAAAGATCTAAGCAACATAACTGAACAAGAATTTAGAACAATTGTCAAAAAATTAATCACTGGGCTTGAATAAAGCATCAGAGAAGCCCCTGATACAATGACTAGGGACTTTCAAAATAGCTGTGACAAGTTAAAAAAAGGCGATAAATGATGAATAATAAAATGGAGGTGGCTACCTAACAGATTGAAGAGACAGAAAGAAGAATAGGTGAATTAGAAGACACAGTTATAGCAAAAGAGGAAGCTGAGAAAAAAGAGAGAAATTGATCCAGGAACAGGAAAGGAGAATTTGAGACCTGAGTGACACAATCAAATGGAACAACATCTGTATCATAGGAATTCCTGAAGAGGAAGAAAGAGAGAGGTCCTGAAGGGGAACTAGACCAAATTATAACTGAGAATTTACCGAATCTGGGGAAAGAAATAGACATTCAAATTCAAGAGGCACAAAGATCCCCTTTAAGATGTAACTTGAATCGACTTTTGGTGAGACATATCATAGTGAAACTGGCAAAATATAATGATAAATACAGAATTCTGAAAGCAGCGAGGGATAAAAGGGCCCTAACATACAAAGGGATACCTATCAGAGTGGTTACAGACTTATCTAATGAAACTGGTCAGCCAGGAAAGAATGGCAGGAAATCTTCAATGTGATGAACAAAAAAATAAGCAGTTAAGAATCCTTTACCAAGCAATCCTGTCATTTAAAATAGAAGGAGAGATAAAGGTGTTCCCAAATAAACAAAAATTGAGAGAATTCATGACCACCAAACCAGCCTACAAAAAATCCCAAGAGGGACTCTATGAGGGAAATGTTGCAAGGAATACAAGGTACCAGAGACACCACTACAAACATGAATTCTACAGAGAATGCAACGTATTTAAACACACATTTTTCAATAATAACACTGAATGTAAATGGACTGGATGCTCCAATCAAATGACACAGAGTAGCAGAATGGCTTTAAAAAAAATGCATCTATTTGCTGTCTACAAGAGACTCATTTTAGACCTGAAGACACCTTCAGATTGAAAGTAAAGGGATGGAGAAATAACTATCATGTGACTGGAAGCCAAAAGAAAGCCAGAGTAGTCATACTTATATCAGACATATGGGACCTTAAAGTAAAGGCAGTAACAAGAGATGAAGAAGGACATTATACAATAATTACAGGGTCTCTCCATCAGGAAAAGCTAACAATTATAAACATCTATGTACGTAATTCAGGAGCACCAAAATACATAAAACAATTAATCACAAAGATAAATAATCTTATTGATAAGAATGTGCTAATTGTAGGAGACTTTAATACTCTACTGACAGCAATGAATAGATCAACCAGATAGAAAATAGCCAAAGAAACAATGGACCTGAATGACACACTGGAACAGATGCAATTGATAGATATATATAAACTCTGCATCCTGAAGTTAGGAAAGTCACCTCTGGGGCACTTGGGTGGCTCAGTTAGTTAAGCCACAGCTTCGATTCAGGTCACGATCTCACAGTTCATGGGTTTGAGCCTTGCGTGGGGCTCTGTGTTGACAGCTAGCTCATAGCCTGGAGCCTGCTTCAGATTCTGTATCTCCCTCTCTCTCTGACTGTCAAAATAGTCTGAGTGTCCCCTACTCACACTGTCTCTCTCTGTCTCTCAAAAATAAATAAAAAACATTTAATAAAAGGAAATTCACCTTCTTCTCGAGTGGCCGTGACACATTCCCCAAAATAAATCACATACTGGGGCATAAAGCAGCCCTCCATAAATATGAACAAATTGAGATTATGCCATGCACACTTTCAGATCACAATGCCAAAAAACTTGAAATTAACCTTGGAAAAAATCTGGAAAACCTCCAAAAACATGGAGGTTAAAGAACACCCTACTAAAGAATGATTTGGTTAATCAGGCAATTAGAGAAGAAACTTAAAAATATATGAAAACAAATTAAAATGAAAATACAACATCCAAACTCTTTGGGACCCAACAAAGGCAGTCCTAAGAGGAAAGCATACTGCAATCCAGACCTATTTCAACAAACTAACAAAGCTCAAATTCAAAATCTAATGGAGCACCTAATGGAACTAGAAGGGGAGCAGCAAGAGCACCCCAAACCCAGCAGAAGAAGAGGAATAATAAAAATCAGGGAAGAAATAAACAATATAGAATCCAAAGAACAATTGAGCAGATCTAAGAAACGAAGAATTGGTTTTTTGATAAAATAAACAAAATTGATAAACCTCTAGCCAGGATCCTTAGAAAAAAAGAGAGAGCAACCAAATAGACAAAATCATGAATGAAAAAGGATCTATTACAACCTATCCCTTAGAAATACAAGCAATTATTAGAGATTACTATGAAAAACTATATGCCCACAAACTGGACAATCTAGAAGAAATTCACAAATTCCTGCACACACATGCACTACCAAAATTCAAATGAGAGGAGATAGACTGATAACCAGTGAAGAAATTGAATCTGTTATAAAAAATCTCCCAATGAATAAGAGCCAAGGGCCAGAAGGCTTCCCAGGGAAATTCTACTAGACGTTTAAAGCAGAGATAATACCCATTCTTCTCAAACTATTCCAAAAAATAGAAATAGAAGGAAAACTTCCAAACTCATTCTACGAAGCCAGCATCAGCTTGATTCCCAAACCAGACAGAGACCCAGATAAAAAAGAGAACTACAGACCAATATTCTTAATGAATACAGATGCAAAAATACTCAACAAGATACTAGCAAATCGAATTCAACAGCATATAAAAAAATTATCCATCATGATCAAGTGGGACTCATTCCCGGGGTACAGGGCTGGTTCAAAATCCATCAATGTGATATATCACATTAACAAAAGAAAAGATAAAACCACATGACCCAGTCAATAGATGCAGAAAAATCATTTGGCAAAACACAGCACTCTTTCTTAATAAAAACCCTTGAGAAAGTCAGAATAGAAGGAACTTACTTAAACATTATAAAAGCAATTTATGAAAAGCCCACAGCTAATATCATCCACAATGGGAAAAAACTGAGAGCTTTCCTCCTGAGAACAGGAACAGGACAGGGGTGTCCATTCTCACCACTGTTGTTTAACAGTGCTGGATGTCCTAGCATCAGCAATCAGACAACAAAAGGAAATAAAAGGCAACAGAATTGGCAAAGAAGAAGCCAAACTTTCACTTTTTGAGATGACATGATACACACACCACATGGAAAACCCAATCAACTCCACCAGAAGCCTTCTAGAACTGATCAAGGAATTCAGTAAAGTTTCAGGGTACAAAATCAATGAACAGAAATTGGTTGCATTTCTATACACCAATAATTAAGCAACGGAAAGAGAAATCAAGAAACTGACCCAATTCACAATTGCACAAAAAAACACAAACTACCTAGGAATAAACCTAACAAAAGATGTAAAAAACCTATAAGATGGAAACTATAGAAAACTTAGGAAAGAAATTACAGAAGACACAAAGAATTGGAAAAACATTCCATGCTCATGGATCAGAAGAATAAACTTTGTGAAAATGTCATTACTACCCAAAGCAATTTACACATTCAATGCAACCCCCATCAAAATTGCACCAGTGTTCTTCTCAAAGCTAGAACAAGCTATCCTAAAATTAGTATGGAACCATAGAAATCCCCAAATAGCCAAAGAAATATTGAAGAAGAAAACAAAAATGGGAGGCAGCATAATCCCAGACTTTAGTCTTTACTACAAAGCTGTCATCATCAAGATAGTATGGTATTAGCACACAAAGAGACACACAGACCAATGGAATAGAATAGAGAACACAGTACTGGACCCACAAATGTATGGCCAATTAATCTTTGACAAAGCAGGAAAGAGTATCCAATGGAAAAAAGACAGCCTCTTTAGCAGATGGTGCTGGGAGAACTGGACAGCAACATGCAGAAGAATGAAACTAGACCACTTTCTTACACCATTCACAAAAATAAACTCAAAATTGATAAAGAACCTGAATGTGAGACAGAAAACTATCAAAACCCTAGAGGAGAAAGCAGGAAACAGCCTCCTTGACCTCAACCGCAACACTTTCCTACTCGACACATCCCCAAAGGCAAGAGAAATGAAAGCAAAAATAAACTATTAGGACCTCTTTAAGATAAAAAGCTTCTGCACTGCAAAGGAAACAATCATGAAAACTAATAGGCAACCAACAGAATGGGAAAAGATAGTTGCAAATGACATATCAGATAAAGGGCTAGTATCCAAAATCTACAAGGAACTCACAAAACTCCATACTCGAAAAATGAATAATCCAGTGAAGAAATGGGCAGAAGACCTGAACAGACACTTCTCCAAAGAGGACATCCAGATGGCCAACAGGCACATTAAATGATGCTCAGCATCACTCATCATCTGGGAAATACAAATCAAAACCACACTATGATACCACCTCATGCCAGTTAGAGTGGCTAAAATGAACAAATAAAGAAAGTATAGATGCTGGCAAGGATGTGGAGAAACGGGAACCCTCCTACACTGTTGGTGAAATGTAAATTGGTACAGCTGATCTGGAAAACATTGTGGATGTTCCTCAAAAAACTATCAATAGAACTCTCCTACGACCCAGCAATAGCACTGTCGGGGATTTATCCAAGGGATTCAGAAGTGCTGACACATAGGAGCACATGTACCCTAATGTTCATAGTGGCATTTTCTACAATAGCCAAATCAAGGAAGAGCCTAAATGTTCATCATCTGATGAATGGATCAAGAAGATGTGTATATATATACAATGAAGTATTACATGGCAATGAGAAAGAATGAAATATGGTCATTTGTAGCAAAGCGGATGGACCTCGAGGGTGTCATGCTAAGCAAAATAAATCAGGTGGAGGAAGACAGATACCACATGTTTGCACTCATAGGTCTAACAGGAGAAACCTAATAGAGGACCATAGGGAGGGGAAGGGGGAAAGAGAGTTGAGGAGAGAAAGGGACATAAAACATGTGAGACTTTTGAATACTGTAAACAAACCAAGGGATGATGGGGAGGGGGAGGGGGGAATGAGGGGTGGTGGTAATGGAGGAGGGCACTTGTGGGGAAGAGCACTGGGTGTTATATGGAAACCAATTTGACAATAAACTATTAAAAAAATAAACATGTAAAACATATAAAAAATAACAAAGTATATATAAGAAGCTCATACAACTCAGTAATAACAGAAAAATAATAATTCTACTTAAAAATGAGTAACGTATTTGAGTAGGCATTTCTTCAAAGAATATATTCAAATGACCAACAGGTGGATATGAGAATATATATATATATATATATATATATATATATATATATATATACATGTATATTCTAGACACTAATCATCGGGGAAAGCAGATCAAAACCACATGAAATATTATCTCACCCTTGTCAGGATGGTTACTATCCAAACACTAAAGACACCATGTATTGGCAAGTACATGAGAAAATGGAACTCTCTATACTGCTGTGGGAATGCAATATGGTACAGCTGCTCTCGAAAACTATTGGGATTCCTCAAAAAAAAAAAAAAAAACAAATAGAAATGCCATATGATCTGAAAATCCCACTTCCGGGTATATCCAAAAGAATTGAACTCAGATCTCCAACAGATATAGCACTCCCATATTCACTGCAACACTATTCACAAAAGCTAAGATATAGAAACACCATAAAAATCCATTGACAAATAAATGGTAAAAGAAAATGTGGCATATATCAAGAGAGCACTATCCAAATTAAAAAAAGAAAATTCTACAATAGGCAAAAGCATGGTTGGACCTAGAGAAATCAACTAATCAACTAAAATAAGCTAGACACAGAAAAATAAGTACTGCATGATTCTACTTATATGTTGAATCTACAATGGTCAAATTCATAAAATCAAAGATTGGAGTAGTTACCAGGTGATGAGAACAGAGGGAAATGGTGAGTTATTATTAAAGTTATTAAAGTTTTATTTTAGTAAGATTAATAAATTTTAGAGATCTGTTGTACAACATTGAATAAATTAAAATAAAATAAAATAGACCTATCGTGAACAGTAATGTATTATATACTTAAAATTTATTAAGAGGATAAAATAAAATAAAATAAAAATATACCTATCATGAACAGTAATGTATTATATACTTAAAATTTATTAAGAAGATAGATCTCATGTTAAGTACTCTTACTACAATAAAATTAGGTTAAAACTCTTTTTAAAAGAGTATTGATCAAATATTAAATATTTATTTAATTTTAAGCAAACATAATAGACATTCAGAAAACTTTGCCAACGGTCCATATATCATTTGATTTCAGTTATGAAAATTTATGACCCTGCTGAGCAAGAAACACAAGACTTTTCCAGCTCCTCTAGGCAGGCCAGATGAAAACCAATAGCCAAGAAAAGACCATGACAAATGGTTTTCTCAATCCATGTCAACTGTTTGTTTTGATTACATCCTTTTCTTGGTATTACAATGAACAGATTTGATTATGAGAATATAAGTTTCTACATTCAAATCTGTTGGTGGATTTCTCCCTGAGAGCATGGATTTATGAAGGTTAAAATTGAATGATTGCCCTATAACAATGATGAGTTTCTGTAATATTCTCAAAGTTCTGCAACCAGTAATATCCATAATAGAAAACATGTGGATGTTCACTCTTTTCCAGGAACTTTTTACCATGGTTTATACAAATTCATTAACTTAATATCCTTAACAAGTCCATGTAGAAGATATGATTATTATCCCCATTTTGCAGAGGAAGAAACTGATTCACAAAGAAATTAAATAGATTGTGCATGGCCACAGAAGTTGAAAGTAGTGGAGCTGAGATATATGCCAGGTAACCTGGTTCCAGAGCCCACTGCATTCTAGTTTCCCACTGGAGGCCTTTAAAAATATATTTATTGGGGGAGCCTGTGTGGCTCAGTCAGTTGAACGTCTCAGTTTGGCTCAGGTCATGACATCAGGGTTCGTGGGTCTGAGCCCTACATCGGGCTCTGTGCTGACAGCTAGCTAACAGCCTGCTTCAGATACTGTGTCTCTTTCTCTCTCTTCCCATCCCCTATTCACACTCTGTCTCTCTCTGTCTCTCAAAAATAAATAAATGTAGAAAAAACAAAATAAAATAAAAATATACCTATTGATAAGGGTTAAAGTTTTATTATAATCCCAATAGTCACTGAACCAAGACCCCAAGTTGTCACAATTATCTCTATTTTCTCATTTTTTATAATGTCTTCCCATCTTTAAGAATCTAATCAACTGTCTTTGCAACAAGGACATTCCTTCTCAGTAGTCTACTAGAAAGATTTCAGAGTAACTCATTTACTACATAATTAAAAATGAAAGCCTGCTTTGACATGTATTTGTAAATTGCCTCAGTTGAGAAAAGAAACCAAATGGCTTTCAACCCACAGCTTTTTAGCCTTAAACTGTTAAGGTTCTTATTCTCCAAACTGAGTATACTCAAGATTTGTTTTTACATTAACAAAGAAAAATATAGATTGCAAAAGAAAAATATAATAAGAAGAAACTCTGTATTTATATAGAGATCTACATTTATACTTTATTTTTCTATATTTGTATTTAGATATAAAAGCATGATCATGAATTAATTTATTAACAATGTTATTTGTGATGGCACAGTTGTTTTCTTTGTACCATGTATCTGATGAAAAAATAACCTTCCTGTCTTAACTGACTCATTTAGGGAAAAAAATGGAATTCATAAGCCAAAGATTAGTTTGATCCAACATAATCCATTCATCAATTTTCAATGTGTTTTATGCTATCACATTTTGAGAAGTGGCAAGCTTCTATTTAATATTATATTCTTATTCTAAGAGACTTCCACTGATACACAGCTGGCATTCTGTGAGATGCATGTGCTGGAGACTATAGCAGTAGAAAGACCATGTGACTTCAACCCAGGCTACAAATTAATGGCAAGTTGTAGCTTATCACTCCATCTGCACAAGTCAGCTGAGATGAGAATGCCAGTTTTAGCAGATGTATGTTTTCTGTTTTCATAATTAATGTGAACGGGAATGATGATTTTCACAAATGAATCTTATCATCAATCTAAACTGAGCTTCCTTACTGTTGAAAATGTTTTGCAGCCTGCAAAAATTGACACATTTTATGGGATGCGTTTTATAGCATCCCACATCAGGGTCAAGTAGGTCAAGTTGGCAAGGTGAGTAAGACCTTATAATAAATTAGTAAATTATATTAAATGCTTAGTTAGGGGGTTTATATTTAAAAATTATTTACAAAGTAATATAGCAAAGAAATCACATAATACTAAATATTTAAATATTATTATCAATTTTAAAATTAAAAATATTCAATAGGGAGGGGTGAAAAATATGGTAATTGATGAATATGCCTATTTTATAAGCAACAAACAAATGGTGTGTAGCTTCAAAGAACTTATAATGGAGGTTGACATACTAGAGAACAAATAGATCAATATAAATAAATCATCATTCAAGATTAGAAAGAGACCTTTGCAGTCTGCAATTCACCTGGTAAATGTTCCTGGAGAAGCTAAATTTTGATCATGGACTTGAAAAGTATAGAATTTGGATAAAACCTAAGTGGTAAGATGGTAATGAATAAATAGATTTTTGTAAAATGAGGTGATACAGCAAAACAATGCTGTTATAAGGGAGGAACTTCTGGCACTTAAGAAGCCTTTAAGATTAACTTAACATCAGTGAACAAACTGGTTTGGAATAGAAGGATAAGAAACTTGAGAGATTCATTGGAAAGCTATGTTAAGAATCTTTAGCAGCTGAGGTAGTGCTAAAATGTTGAATCCAGTCATATTTCGTAAGAAATATCAGTGGAACATCACACCTTGATTGTCTATGATAGTTCAAAGAGGAGATATCAAGAGAAAATTCCCAAGTCAGTTTAGTAAACCACATGGGGAATGGAGATGTTAGTAGATGTAGAGAGATGACAAGTTTATTTTTTATACAGCTTCTTTTTAGCAGAAAGTTGCTTTTTAAGTATATCATACATCTGGTCTTTACAACTTCCCACTCAGGTGTAAGCTCCTGGAAGACTAGGGATACGTTTTATGTTTCCTCTGTAACCCCACAGCATATGTTCAGTAAATAATGATGGTGTTGTTTAAGCTGAAAATATTGGAGGAAAATTTACATAAATGTTCAAGAATAAAAATGTAGAGAAATTTTTCATCATAATCACAGAAGGCATAGTTGAAGGCATAAAACTGGATCTTCATAAAGAAGATCCAGGGAGGAACACAAAAGATTGAGGCCATTACATTGCAAAAACAGAGTGTAGAGAATAAAGCTGAGGTAGAATGAGATGAATCAGTTTAAGAGGTAGGAGGGAAGAAGAGCAGTAATAATATATGCCAAGATTCTGTTTGAAAGGGCTGCATATGAAGGCTCAAAAAGACCTTTGACACTGATTAATGACAGAAGTATGTTAATTTTGGCTAAATTGATTGATGAGAAATCATAGTTTTTAGAAGTTTGTCCCCAGAGAGATAAAAAAAAAGCTGTCTATGGTAGGAAGTTATAGGGTATTAGACTGTATTGGTTTAATTACATTAGTTCTAAGCTGGATTTTCACTTAGAATATTTAATACCAAGACAACTCAATGTAGCTAATTGCAGAATTTGTTTAAAATGTGTGTCAGATGCTCAAAGCTCTTGCTATTTGCATAGCATAACCCAAATAAAGACCCAATATTCATAGTTGAGATAATATTCCATCAAAGGTTTGTAACATAAGAATTCTTTCCTCTCACTCCTAGAAAATTAAAGGCACATTTGAATTTATGAAATGCCAGCACTCCCTCTTTGATTTTGATTCTATGTCACTTAAGAACAACTTGTTAAATTTAAAAATTGGCCTTTAAAAATAAATTATAAAAAGTTGTACAATATTAAGCTATCATTAGCGGTGATGCTAGTATCAGTGTTAGTAGTAGTAGCACATACAGTAGTCACATTGGGATTAGTACATTGTAGTGTCAGCAATGTCAATATTACTAATTATCCACTGTTGTTTGGAAAATTGTGTCAATCCACGCCCACAGAACTCCTTAACATAAGGGGACTGCCTTTCTGTTTTACTAGTTTTATATTAACCTTTAAGTAGGAATACTGATTGAGTTATATTCCTTCCTAATACTGAATAATGTCAATATAAGTATATTTTCCTCACAGTGGGGAGTGAGATGGAGTGATGAATGCAAGCATCAGAAAGTCCATTTATTCAAAACAACTCTTTCTAGAAGATCAATATTTATTTGAATTAATAAACTCTTCTTGAAGATTACAGAATTCTATAAGATTAACTCACCTCTAATCACACCTTAAAATCATATGAAATTGATAGCTTTATGGAGTCCAAGGAAGTTTATGAGAAAGGAAGAATTTAAAAGAGAGGAAGAAAAAGAAGAGGGAAAAGACTAGGATATAACTGCTACAAAAGGTCTAACCTGATTTCTCCTGATTCCACCACAGAAATCTCCCTTTTAATATTAGGAACCTCTAAAAATGTATTTTACAATGAGCTTAAATCCATGCTCCTGTTTAAATCCAGAAAACTGAAAGACCCAGGATTTTGTGAAATTTCCCTTTGGTGAAAGGGGAAGGGAAATTAGCTGTACTCCCCTCCGATCAAATTCTGACCAAAGCAGTAGACTTTGTATACTTTTATATTATACTTTGTTATAAGAAAGTAACAGTTTGAAAAGAATTTACAAATGGCTAAATTTAGGGAGACAGTTTTCAAGTTATATCACCCCCCTCCCAAAAAAGTGAAGAGAAATATGATTTGGCTGGAAGAAGGTGATAATGGCAGAGAAGGGAAAACATCTGGAAAATGAATGGTGGGTATTCACAGCCCCACTTCTTTTGAGGATTGGGCTTGAACTCTTTCTTGCTGTTGAGATTTACAGTTTTGAAACAATACAAGTTCAACATCTGCTTTTGTATTCCCAAATGGCATGTGTAGGTAAGAACAGTGCTTTAAATACTGTTTTCCTTAAAAATTATATAGGTAGGCTCCTGGGGGGAAAACCTATATATATATTCTCCATGTCCAAATGGAACTGCTATTGCATATTGGAATATGCCTTCCATGGGCAATCTCAAAGTCCATTTGCGAACATTGCTTAGCCAAGGGCCAATCTGATTACATGTGCAAGCTTCATCCGCTGAAAGATGGAATAATATGGATATCATTGTCAAAAATATGTTGTTGTGGTTATTAAGAAAAGCTCTACTATGGTCACATTTGAATTTATCCTCTAGGAAGTTAAGATACTTTGATAAAGGTACTATTGTATGGCAGGGTAAAATTTATATGTTATGTGAAATCCTAGTTTTTAAAACTTTACAATTTCCATTCATTCAGTACTCAAATATTTTAAACACAATCAAATATGTTTTCTGTTATAGTTTGTTGTCAAGTTGGTTTCTATATAACACCCAGTGCTCATTCCAACAAGTGCAATCCTTCATGCCCATCACCCCCTTATCCTCTCCCTCACCCCCATCAGCCCCTAGGTTATTCTCGGTATTCAAGAGTCTCTCATGATTTGCCTTCAGTGCTCTCCCCACCAACTTTGCCTCCTCCCCTCCCCCATGGGCCTCTGATACGTTTCTCCTGTTCCACATATGAGTGCAAACATATGGTATCTGTTCTTCTCTGCCTGACTTATTTCACTTAGCATAACACCCTCGAGGTCCAGCCATGTTACTACAAATGGCCAGATTTCATTCTTTCTCATTGCCATGTAGTAGTCCACTGTATATATAAACCACATCTTCCTGATCCATTCATCAGGTGATGGAGATTTAGGCTCTTTCCATGATTTGGCTATTGTTGACAGTGCTGCTATGAACATTGGGTTTCATGTGCCCCAATGCGTCAGCACTTCTGTATCCCTTGGGTAAATTCCCAACAGTGCTATTGCTGGGTCATAGGGGAGTTCTATTGATAATTTTTTGAGGAACATCCACACTGTTTTCCAGAATAGTTGTACCAGCTTACATTCCCACCAACAGTGTAGGAGGGTGTCCTTTTCTTTATGTCCTCACCAGCATCTATAGTCTCCTGATTTGTTCATTTTAGCCATTCCAACTGGCGTGAGGTGGTATCTCAGTGTGGATTTGATATGTATTTCCCTGATGATGAGTGATGCTGAGTATCATTTCATGTGTCTGTTGGCCATCTGGATGTCCTCTTTTGTGAAGTGTCTACTCATGTATTCTGCCCATTTCTTCACTAGATTATTTGTTTTTCGGTTGTGGAGTTTGGTGTATTTCTTATAGGTTTTGGATACTAACCCTTTATCCAATATTTCATTTGTTACTTTCGTTTCCCATTCCATTGGTTGCCTATTAGATTTATTGATTGTTTCCTTTGCCATACAGAAGCTTTTTTTATCTTGCTGAGGTCCCAGTGGTTCATTTTTGCTCTTGATTCCCTTCCTTTGGGGATGTGTCAAGATGGAAATTGCTGTGGTTGAGGTCAAAGAGGTTGTTTCCTACTTTCTTCTCTAGGGTTTTGATGGTTTCCTGTCTCACATTGAGGTCCTTCATCCATTTTGAGTTTATTTTTGTGTATGGTGTAAGAAAGTGACCTAGCTTCATTCTTTTGCATGTTGCTGTCCAGTTCTCCCAGCACCCCTGTTAAAGAGGATACTCTTTCCTGCTTTGTCAAAGATTAATTGGCCATACACTTGTGGGTCCAGTTCTGGGTTCTCTCTTCTATTCCATTGGTCTATGTGTCTGTTTTATGCCAATACCATACTGTCTTAATAATGACAGCTTTGTAGTAGAGGCTAAAGTGTGAGATGGTGATGCCCCATGTTTTGCTTTTCTTCTTCAATATTACTTTGGCTCTTCGGGGTCTTGGTAGTTCCATACAAATTTTAGGATTATTTGTTCCCACTCTGAGAAGATAGCTGGTGCAGTTTTGATTGGGATCGCATTGAATGTGTAGATTACTTTGGGTAGTATTGACATTTAAACAATATTTATTCTTCTGGTCAATAAGCATGGAATGTTTTTCCATTTCTTTGTGTCTTCTTCGATTTCCTTCATAAGTTTTCTATACTTCTCATCATACAGATCTTTCACATGTATGGTTAGGTTTATTCCTAGGTATCTTATGGTTTTTCATGCAATTGTGAACTGTATCAGTTTCTTGATTTCTCTTTCTGCTGCTTCATTATCGGTGTATAAAAATGAAACAGATTTCTGTGCATTGTTTTGTACCCTGTGTCTGCTGAATTCACGGATCAGTTCTAGTAGACTTCTGGTGGAGTCTGCTGGGTTTTCCATGTAGAGGATCATGTCATCTGCAAAAAGTGAAAGTTTGACTTCATCTCTGCCAATTATGATGTCTTTTATTTCCTTTTGTTTTCTGATTGTTGATGCTAGGACTTCTAGCACTGTGTTAAACAACAGTGGTGAGAGTGTACATCCTTGTCATGTTCCTGATCTCAGGGGGAGAGCTCTCAGTTTTTCCCCATTGTAGATGATATTAGTTGTGAGCTTCTCATAAATGGCTTTATGATGTTTAAGTAATTTTCTTCTATCCCGACTTTCTCAAAGGATTTTATTAAGAAAGGTACTGTATTTTGTCGAATGATTTTCTGCATCTATTTACAAAATCATACGGTTCTTATCTTTTCTTCTGTTAATGTGATGTATCACATTGATTGATTTGTGCATATTGAACCAGCCCTGTAATCCAGGATGAATCCCACTGTTCATGGGTGATAATTCTTTTTATATGCTGTTGAATTTGACTTGCTAGTATCCTGTTGAGGATTTTGCATCCATATTCATCAAGGATATTGGCCTGTAGTTCTATTTATTTGCTGAGTCTCTGCCTGGTTTGGGAATCAAACTGATGCTGGGTTTGTAGAATGAGTTCAGAAATTTTCCTTCCATATCTATTTCTTGGAATAGCTTGAGAAGAATGGGTATTAACTCTGACTTAACGGTGTGGTAGAATTACCCAGGGAAGCCATCTGGCCTAGGATTCTTACTCGTTGGGAGATATTTGATAACCGATTCGATTTCTTCATGGGTTATGGGTCTCTTCATATTTTCTATCTCTTCCTGTTTGAATTTTGGTAGTGCATGTGTGTTTAGGAATTTGTCCATTTCTTCTAGGTTGTCCAGTTTGTTGGCATATAATTTTTCATTAGCTAGTGGTTTATCAATTTACTTTTTTTTTTTCAAAAACCCAACTCTTGGTTTCATTGATCTGTTCAACTGTGTTTTTGGATTCTTTATTGTTTATTTCTTCCCTTATTTTTATTATTCCTCTTCTTCTGCTGGGTTTTGGGTCCTCTTGCTGCTCCCCTTCTAGTTCCTTTAGGTTCTTTATTAGATTTTGAATTTTTGCCTTTTCCAGTTTCTTGAAGTAAGCCTCAATTGCAATGTACTTTCCTCTTAGGACTGACTTTGCTGCATCCCAGAGAGTTTGGATTGTTGTATTTTCATTTTAATTTGTTTACATACACTTTTTAATTTCTTCTCTAATTGCCTTATAGCCCATTCGTTCTTTAGTAGGGTGGTCTTTAACCTCCATGTTTTTGGAGGTTTTCCAGACTTTTTCTTGTGGTTGATTTCAAGTTTCATAGTGTTGCGATCTGAAAGTGTGCATGGTATGATCTCAATTCTTATACATTTATTGAGGACAGTTTTATGACCTAGTATGTGATCTATCTTAGATTATGCGTCATGTGTACTTGAGAACAAAATGAGTTCACAGACTCAAGATGTAAAGTTGTAAAAATATCTGTAAAATCTGTCTGATCCAATGTGTTGTTCAGGTCCATTGTTTCCTTAGTGATTTTGTGTCGAGATGATATGTCCATTGCTGCAAGTGGAGTATTAAAGTCCCCTGCAATTAGCACATTCTTATCAATAAGGTTATTTCGGTTTGTAGTTAACTGTTTTATGTATTGGGGGACTCCCGAATTTGGTGTGTAGACATTTATAATTGTTAGCTCTTCCTAATGGAGAGACCCTTTACTTATTTTATAATCCCCTTCTTCACCTCTTGTTACTGCCTCTACTCTAGAGTCCAGTTTCTCTGATATAAGTATGGCTATTCCAGCTTTCTTTTGACTTCCAGGCGCATGATAGCTATTTCTCCATCCCCTTACTTTCAATCTAAAGGTGTCCTCAGGTCTAAAATGAGTCTCTTGTAGACAGCAAATAGATGCATTTTGTTTTTGTATCTATTCTGATACCCTATGTCTTTTGATTGGAGCATTTAGTCCATTTACATTCAGTGTCACTACTCAAAAATATGGGTTAAGAGACATTTTGTTCTCTGTAGGATTCATGCTTGTAGTGGTGTCTCTGGTAACTTGTGTTCCTTACAACATTTTTCTTATAGAGTCCCCCTAGGATTTCTTGTAGGTCTGGTTTAGTGGTAATGAATTCTTTAAATTTTGTTTATTTGGGAACAATATCTCTCATTCTATTTTGAATGACAGACTTCCTGGATAAATAAATCTTGGCTGCATATTTTTTACTGTTAATCAGATTGAAGATTTCCTGCCATTCCTTTCTGGCCTGTGAAGTTTCAGCAGATAGGTTTGCAACCATGCTGATTTGTCTCCCTTTGTACATTAGGGCCTTTTTAACCCTAGCTGCTTTCAGAATCCTCTCTTTATCCTTATATTTTACCAGTTCCATTACGGCATGTCGTGCAGTAGATTGATTGAAGTTACATCCGAGGGGACTTCTCTGTGCCTCTTGGATTTCAATGTCTATTTCATTCCCCATACTTGGGAAATTCTGACCTATAATTTGGTCAAGTATCCCTTCAGTCACTTTTTCTCTCTCTTCTTCTTCTGGAATTCTTATGAGAAGGATATTGTTTCATTTGATTACGTCACTCAGTTCTCAAATTGTGCTTTCGTAATCCTGGAATAATTTATCTCTCTTTTTCTTGGTTTTTTTCTTTTTCTATAATTCTGTCTTCTAATTCATCTATTCTCCTCTCTGCCTCTTTAGTCCATGCAGTGGCCACTTCCATTTTTTTATGCACCTCATTTGTAGCACCTTTTAATTTATCATAATGATTTTTAAGGTCCATAATCTTTGTAGCAATATCTTCTCTGGTGTCTTCCATGGCTTTTTCAAGCCCACAAATTAATTTTATGATTATTGTTCTAAATTCTTGGTCAGTTATACTGCTTAAATCTGTTTTGAGCAATTTTTTAATATCTTTTGTTCCTGGAATTTCTTTAGAGGAGAGTTCTTCCATTTCATCACTTTGGCTAGCTTTCTGTGCCAATTAAGTTTTATTTATTTATTTTTCAAATCCATATATGGTTAATTATCAAATTGGTTTCCATATAACACCCAGTGCTCTCCTTCACAAGTACCCTCCTCCATGACCATCCGCCCCCTCTCCCCTCCCCCATCAGCCCTCAGTTCGTTTTCAGTATTCAAGAGTCTCTCATGATTTGCCTCCCACTCTCTCCCTAACTCTTTTTCCCCCTTCCCCTTCCCATTTTCCTCTGTTAGGTTTCTCCTGTTAGACCCATGAGTGAAAACATATGGCATATGTCCTCCACCTGACTTATTTCGCTTAGCATGACACCCTGGAGGTCCATTCACTTTGCTACAAATGGCCATATTTCATGCTTTCTCATTGCCATGTAATACACCATTGTATATATACACCACATCTTCCTGATCCATTCATCAGGTGATGGACATTTAGGCTCTTTCCATGATTTGGCTATTGTTGAAAGTGCCGCTATGAACATTGGGGTGCATGTGCTCCTATGCATCAGCACTTCTGTATCCCTTGGATAAATCACCAGCAGCACTATTGCTGGGTCATAGGGGAGTTCTATGGATAGTTTTTTGAGGAACCTCCACACTGTTTTCCAGAGCAGCTGCACCAGTTTTCATTCCCACCAACAGTGTAGGAGGGTACCCGTTTCTCCACATCCTCGCCAGCATCTATACTTTATTTGTTCACTTTAGCCACTCTAACTGGCATGAGGTGGTATCTCATTGTGGTTTGATTCATATTTCCCTGATGATGAGTGATGATGTGCATTGTTTCATGTGTTTGTTTGCCATCTGGATGTCCTCTTTGGAGAAGTGTCTACTGCCCATTTTTTCACTAGATTATTCATTTTTGATATTCATTTCCTCTTCAATGGATTATTCATTTTAGATACTAGCCATTTATCTAATATGTCATTTGCAACTATCTTTTCCCCTTCTATCAGTTGCGTGTTAGTTTTCTTGATTGTTTCCTTCACAGGTCAGAAGCTTTTTATCTTGATGAGGTCCCAGTACTTCATTTTGGTTCTTGATTCCCTTCCATTTGGGGATGTGTTGAGTAGGAAATTGCTGTGGTTGAGGTCAAGGAGGCTGTTTCCTGCTTTCTCCTTGAGGGTTTTGATGGTTTCCTGTCTCACATTAATTTTGAGTTTATTTTTGTGTGTGGTGTAAGAAAGTGGTCTAGTTTCATTCTTCTGCATGTTGCTGTCCAGTTTTCCCAGCACCATTTGCTAAAGAGGCTGTATTTTCTCCTTTGGATACTCTTTCCTGCTTTGTCAAAGATTAATTGACTATATACTAGTTCTGGGTTCTCTCTTCTATTCCATTGGTCTATGTGTCTGTTTTGTGCCAATACCATACTGTCTTGATGATGACAGCTTAGTAGTAGAGGCTAAAGTCTGAGATTGTGAAGCCTCCCATTTTGGTTTTCTTCTTCAATATTACTTTGGGTATTCAGGGTTTTTTTAGTGGTTCCATCCGAATTTTAAGATTGTTTGTTCTAGTTTTGTGAAGAATGATGGTGCAATATTGATTAGGATTGCACTGAATTTGTAGATTGCTTTCAGTAATAATGATATTTCAACAATGTTTGTTTCTCCGATCCATGGGCATGGAATGTTTTTCCATTTCTTTGTGTCTTCTTCAATTTCTTTAATAAGTTTTCTACAGTTTTTATTGTACAGGTCTTTTCCATTCATGATTAGGTTTATTCCTAGGTATTTTATGGTTTTTTTTGTGCAATTGTGTGCAGTTTCTTGATTTCTCTTTCTGTTGCTTCATTATTGCTGTATAAAAATGCAACTGATTTCTGTATGTTGATTTTGTACCCTGCAACTTTGCTGAATTTATAGATCAGTTCTAGTAGGCTTCTGGTGGAATCTGTCAGGTTTTCCATGTAGAGGATCACGCCATCTGTGAAAAGTAAAAGTTTGACTTCATCTCTGCCAATTATGATATCTTTTTATTTCCTTTTGTTTTCCGATTGCTGATGCTAGGAGTTCCAGCACTGTGTTAAACAACAGTGGTGAGAATGGAAATTTCTGTCGTGTTCTTGATCTCAGGGGGAGAGCTCTCAGTGTTTCCTAATTGAGGGTGATATTAGCTTTGGGCTTTTCATAAGTTGCTTTTATAATGTTTAATTAAGTTCTTTCTATCCTAACTTTCTCGAGGGTTTTTATTAAGAAAGTATGCTGTATTTTTTCAATGACTTTTCTTCATCTATCGACAGGATTATATGGTTTTTATGTTTTCTTTTGTTAATGTGATGTATCACATTGATGGATTTGTGAATATTGAACCAGCCCTGTAACCCAGGAATGAATCCCTCTTGATTATGATGGAAAAATCTTTTTATATACTGTTGAATTCGATTTGCTGGTATCTTGTTGAGCATTTTTGCATCTGTATTCATCAAGGATGTTGGCCAATAGTTCTCTTTTTTTGCTGGGTCTCTGTCCAGTTTGGTAATCAAAGTGATGCTGGCTTCATAGAATGGATTCAGATAATTTCCTTCTGTTTCTATTTTTTTTGGAATAGCTTCAGAAGAATGGGTACTAACTCTGCTTTAAAAGTCTGGTAGAATTCCCTTGGGAAGCTATCTGGCCAGGAGCTCTTATACAATGGGAGATTTTTGATGACTGATTCAATTTCCTCACTGGTTTTGGGTCAGTTCAGATTTTCTATCTCTTCCAGTTTGAATTTTGGTAGTGCACGTGTGTTTAGGAATTTGTTCATTTCTTCTAGATTGTCCAGTTTGTTGGCATATAGTTTTTCATAGTATTTCCTGATGATTGCTTTTATTTCTAAGGATAGTTTGTAATAGATCAATTTTCATTCATGGTTTTGTCTATCTGGGTGCTCTCTCTTTTCTTTCTAAGGAGCCTGGCTAGAGTTTTATCAATTTTGTTTATTTTATCAAAAAACCAACTCTTTGTTTCTTAGATCTGCTCATTTGGTTTTTTTTTTTAAATCTCTATTGTTTATTTCTGCGTATTATTTCTCTTCTTCTGTTGGGATTGGGGTTCTATTGCTGTTCATTTTCTTGCTCCTTTTGGTGCTCTGTTAAATTTTGAATTTGTGCTCTTTTTCTAGTTTGTTGAAGTAGACCTGGATTGCAGTATACTTTCCTCTTAGGCCTGCCTTTGCTGCATCCCAGAGATTTTGCATTGTTGTATATTTGTTTTCATTTGTTTCCATATTTTTTAAATCTCTTCTCTAATTGCCTGATTAGCCCAATCATTCTTTAGTAGGGTGTCTAGTATCCTCCACAATTTTGGAGATTTTTTGGACTTTTTCCAGTGATTGATTTCAAGTTTCATAGCATTGTGATTTGAAAGTGTGCATGGTATAATCTCAATTCATTTATATTTATAGAGGGCTACTTTATGCACCAGTATGTTATTTATCTTGGGAAATGTGCCATGGGCACTCGAGAAGAAGGTGAATTTCCTAGCTTTAGGATGCAGAGTTCTATATATATCTATCATTTCCATCTGTTCCAATGAGTTGCTCAGGTCCATTGTTTCTTTAGTGATTTTCTGTCTGGTTGATCTATCCATTGCTGTCAGTGGAGTATTAAAGTCCCCCGCAATTAGCACATTCTTATCAATAAGATTGTTTCTGTTTGTGATTAATTGTTTTATGTATTTGGGTGCTCCTGAATTTGTCCATAGTTGTTTATAATTGTTAGCTCTTCCTGATGGAAAGACCCTATAATTATTATATAATGTCCTCTTCATCTTTTGTTACTGCCTTTACTTTAAAGTCCTGTTTGTCTGGCTACTTCAGCTTTCTTTTGACCTCCAGTAGCATGATAGGTATTTCTCCATCTTCTTACTTTCAATCTAAAGATGTCTTCAGGTCTGAATGAGTCTCTTGTAGACAACAAATAGATGGACTTTGTTTTTTTATCCATTCTGCTACATTGTGTTATTTGTTGGAGCATTTATTCCATTTACATTCAGTGTTATAACTGAAAAATGTGGGTTTGGATTCATTGTGTTTTTTGTAGAGTTCATGTTTGTAGTGGTGTCTCTTGTACCTTGTATTCCTTGCAACATTTCCCTCTTAGAGTCCCTCTTAGGATTTCTTGTAGGGTGGTTTGGTGGTAATGCATCCTCCCAATTTTTGTTTATTTGGGAACACCTTTATCTCTCCTTCTCTTTTGAATGACAGGCTTGCTGGATAAAAAATTCTTGGCTGCATATTTTTTCAGTTCATCACATTGAAGATTTCCTCTCATTCCTTTCTGGTCTCCCAAGTTTCATTAGATAGGTCTGTAACTACTCTGATAGGTATCCCTTTGTATGTTTGGGCCCTTTTATCCCTAGCTGCTTTCACAATTCTCTGTTTATCTTTATCTTTTGCCAGTTTCACTATGATATATAGTGCCAAAAGTTGATTCAAGTTATGTCTTAGGGGTGTTCTTTGCGCCTCTTGTATTTCAATGTCTATTTCTTTCCCAAAATTCGGGATGTTCTTGGTTATAATTTGATCAAACACCCCTTCAAGAACTTTTTCTCTTTTGTCTTCTTCCGGAATTCCTATTATACAGATATTGTTCCATTTGATTGTATCACTGAGGTCTAAAATTCTCCTTTTATATTCCTGTATCAATCTATCTCTCTTTTTCTTGGTTTCCACTTTTGCCATAACTGTGTCTTCTAATTCACCTATTCTCTCTGCCTTTTCAATCTGTGCAGTGGTTGCCTCCATTTTATTATGCTCCTTTTTAATAGCCTTTTTTAACTTATTGCAACTATTTTGAAGGTCCCTAGTCTGTATATCAATAGCTTCTCTGATGCTTTTTCAAAGTCCAGTGATTAATTTTATGACCATTTTTCTAAATTCTTGTTCATTTATGTTGCTTAAATCTGTTTTGAGCTGTTCTGTGGCTGTGGCTTCTTCCTGGAATTTCTTTATGAGAGTTCTTTCATTTTCTCATTACGGCTAGCTTTCTGTCTCTTGTCAGTTTTAAAGTGGTTATTCACTGTGCACCTGTTACTATTGCTCTATTGAAGGAGGCTCATCAACTGTCTAGGGCCTGTCATTTCAGGAAGTGTTCTTTTAATGGTATCTCTCGGTTTCTCTTATTGTGCCTTTGATTATTTTATTTTCCTACTTAACAATATTTGGGACTGTCCATCATTTGTACTTTGGCTTGTTTCTTGAGGTATCCCTGAAACGGAAAACAGACCAGCACCCAGGGAACAAAAGCACAGAGACAAATCAAACAGACAAGCAAACCAAAAGGGGTTTAGAAAGAAAAGAAAAGGAAAGGAGAGGAAGAAAAAGAAAAGAAAAGAAGAGAAGAGAAGAAAGAATAAAAGAGGAAGCAGAGACAGCAAAAGACAATGAATAGTCTAAAAGTATATAACGAGTTGAGGGGAGAGATAAGAAATAGATAAGAGAGAAATTTCTGGATGCAAGAGAAAAAAAGAAGAAAAGAAAAAGTAAAAAAGAGAATAAAAGTAAAGCAGCTCTCCCTCACGGAAGAGCATTGTTTGATGTAGATAGGTCTCGGAGGCTGCTCTTCAAGGTCTCACCTTGGTGGTTGCAGGGAGAATGATGGTGTCCAATCTCTGCTCGGATCCAATCATTACAAGCCTCTCTTTTGAGTCCAATCTTCCTGTGCCGTGGGCGAGCCAAGTTGTATTTTCCAAGCCCCGCCTTGCTTCAAAATCCTAGTCCATGCAGTTTAATGCTACCACCAGAGATGAGATATACTCACTCTGACAACTGGCTTTTTAGCGAGGATCCTGTAGGAGGAGGGGGCTGTTTCTCTTGGCGCAGCCTGGGATGGGTGTTGCCACCACCCGAGATGAGGTGCGCTCCTGCGGGCGGCTGGCCTCCCAACGGAGATCCCGCTGGGGGAGAGGGCTGTTTTTTTTTTTTTTTTCCAGTGCCGACCAGTTCGGCACAGTTTCCATTGAGCCCAGTGAAGAATTTGCCAGCTGTATGGGATGGGTTTCTCTCCCCGAGCCCAGTGGTTATATATGGGGTGACAATCTCTCTCTCTATCCCGGGCTAAGTTCCTTATCTCTTCTCTAGAGACAGTACTATGAGTGTTTTCAGTCTTTCTTTATCCTCATCTTGTCTCTCCAGGGCTCCACGTGCTTTCCCTGTGTTGGGCAGGGGCTCCCTCCTGCTCCACACCTCCAGGGCCCGCCCATTTTTTAATTTCCCCAGTTCGAACTCACTCACTCAGGCATCTCTGAGGTTGTCTTCTTTCTGGAGTCTGTGTGTTCTACTCCCACTTTTGCAGTTCAGAGTATTGACACTTCAGTCCTTCTCAGTTTGATAGATGTGGGCGAGCAAAGGTTACAGAGCTCCCTACTTCTCCACCATCTTGCCTTCCTATCCATTTAAGTTTTAAAAGCTTGTTATCACTCTGCTCCTGTGAGTTCTGTATATTAAAGGAGTCTCATAGACTGTCCAGGGCCTGTCCATTCAGGAAGTGATCTTTTAATGGTGTCCCTTGGTCTCTCTTTTTGTGCCTATGATTTGTTTATTTCTTTACTTGTAGTCATATTTGGGACTCTCCACCATGTGCATATGTAGTTTGGTTTGTTTCTTGAGGTAGACTTGGAAAGGAAAACAGACACACAAACAGGGAATGAAAGCACATAAACACACAGACAAATCAAAGAAACAAGCAAACCAAAAGTAAACAAACAAAACACAAAAACTAAAAGAAACAAAACAAAACCAAAAACAACAAAAGACAAAGGCCAGTCTGAAAGCATAAAACCAGAAATTCCAGCTACAAATAAAGAGCAGGGTGAAGGCAGTGCTGATGGAAGAGCATATACAAAGAGAGAAATGACAGGGGTGGGGAGAAAGAGAAATTGAACATTGAGCAGGCAGAGAAGCTAAAAGCTTAATTCAGAGAGAGATAAAAGAGAACATGGTAGGAGGCAAGGAGAAAGATATGAAGATAATGTTACCATGAGAAAATATATAGTCTAATTATTCCATACAGAGAGAGAGAGAGAGAGAGGAAGAAAAGTATAAATGGAATTGTAGAATATGCATCAAGAGAACTGATTAAATGTGACTGTTTAAACAAACCTAATACCAGAGAGCCCAGTCCAGTGGAGGGGGGAGGTAAGAATGAGATAAGGGAGAATATACCTGAATAGCAAGAATTGATCTACAGTTAATCACAGCAATGCATCAATGCTGGTCTTGCCTGGCCTCCAGTTAAAAAAATAAAATAAAGCAACTTTCCAGGGTGGATGGGCATAGTTTGGTGTAGACAGCTTTTGCCTCTACTGTGGGACCTGAGAGCTGCTCCCTGAGGCCCCATCTTGGTGGTTGTGGGAAGAAAAATGATGGCTCTCCAGTCCCTTCTCAAACCAAGTGTTGCAAATCACTCTTTGGGGTCCGATTTCCCTGTACCATGGGTGCAGCCAAGGTGGGTGGTGTTCTATGTCCCGTACTCAGCCTCATTTCCAGATCTTAGTCTGCACACTTTAATGATATTGCCTGAAATGTAATCCCTCAGGTCAGGGTGCTTCCTAGCTGGGGATTGAGTAGAGGGAGTAGGAGAGCAGTTCCTTCCTAAGTTGACTGAGTCCCTTGTCTACTGTCTAGCCCAGAGGGAATTTCTGGGACTGGGACACCCAGCCTAAAGAAAGCTCTGCAGTTAGAGACAAGATCTCTCTCCAAATGCCCTGTGGTTAGAGATGGATGATAGGATTCCTCTCTGTCCTGGGCTGAAGTTTTCCTCTTCTCCAGCAACAGTTCTATAAGCAGTTTCAGCTGATCTTTCTCTTTCCCTCCTCTCTCCACAAAGGGGGTTCCCTCCCCTCCTTGCCTCTGTGTCCTGGCCCATCTTATCTTCCCCACTTCACAATAGCTCACCTATGAGGGTGTCTTCTTAGTGGACTCTGTCTCTTTTCTTCCCAGACTCTTGTGGTTCAGCATCCTTTGGCTTCAGCCCTTCTTTGTTTGAGAGATGCAGGAGGGAAGTACAGAACTCCCTATTTCTTCACCATCTTGCCACCTCTGGAAAGTTATTTAATATTTCTGGCCCCCAATCTTCTTATCCAACATGAGATAAAGGTAATCTCACTTGCAGCATTGGTAGCACCATCACATCTGCCATTTCAATGTGCCACAAAGCTCTGACTGCATACAGCTCCTGGATTGGACAAGATGAGGAAGCCAAGGCAGAGGTCTTGGTTTCCTAAACTTCAGGCCCAGGCTTGGATTACCTTCTTAAAGAGTCTTTTAGGAGCACCTGGTTGGCTCAGTCAGTTAAGCATCTGACTTAGGCTCCGGTCATGGTCTTGCAGTCCATGAGTTCAAGCCCCACATTGGGCCCTGTACTGACAGCTTCCACAATAAAATATTTTAAAGAAAAAGTAAGAAAAATATCATCTAAGTATAAAAATTGACATTTAGGTGGAAAAAATTTATTAAACATTCACCCATAATGTGGGTTCATAAAGGAAGTTGCACTCCAAGCAGTGACTTGGAAGCAGTAATCCAAGCAATGATTCAGTCTATTTCCATGTTGAGGATTCACAATAAAAGCACAATCATGTTGGCAGAGGTTGAAAGAGAGAAAGAGAACTCATGTTTCAACTTCAAAACACATATATCACTTCTGTCCAAGGGGCCAGAACTAATCACACAGCTCCAGAATAACTGTAGGAGAGTCTGGGAAAGAAAATCTTTCTTTCTAAGAATAGGAAATAAAATAAGATTTAGAGAATTAGAGAAAATCTTCAACAAAATCCTGGTAAATCAAATCCAGTTACATATGAAAGGATAATATATCATCCTAAATAGGGCTTATCCAAAAAATGAAAGATTAATTCAATATTAAAAATTTAATGTAATTCACTTTGTTGACATAATGAAGGGAGGAAAACATGAAAATTTCATAGATGCAGAAAAAAATCTTTGACAAAGTTCAGCATGTAGGCATAATAAAAACACAACAAACTAGAACTAGAATTAAAATATTTTCTCAGCTAGAGAAAAGGAATCTATGAAAACACAATAGCTAACATCATACTTCACAGTAAAAGATTGATTTGTTTTCCCCTAAGATTGAGAAGCAGACAGCTATCTGTTCTTACCACTCCCATTATCATATACTGAAGGTCTTAGTGAAGTAAATTAAATTAAATATAATGATAATAATAGCAATAAAAATAAAATGAATATAGAAGAAAGAAAGAAAATCCTATTTGTAGTTGATATAATTATCACCTTAGAAAATTCTAAAATATCTATAAACAAACTGAATAGTAAGATTTGAGTTTACAGGGTCACAGGATATGGAAACAACATGAAAATATCAATTATATATGTATAAACTAGCAATGAACAATTTTGAAAAGTGAAATTTTAAAGGATTCAAAATATAAAATACAGATATAAATCTAAAAAATATGTTAAAGACATGTATGTTGCCAAATTAAAACACTGACAAATAAAGACAAAAGACAAAGAGAGAGAGAGAGATCAAGTACATAGTTGGACATTGGAAAAAACTCAGAGTTGCTGAGATGTCAATTGTCTCTAAGCCGATTTATAGATTCAAAACAATTTTAATCAAAATCCCAGCAGGATTTGTTGTAGACATTAACTAGCTATTCCCAAAATGTATGGGGAAAGGCATATAGTCAAACGATTTTCAAAACACAGTTAGGAGATTCACTCTCCCTGATATAAAGACTTACTTAAAATCTACATTAATCTTGGGGTGCCTGGGTGGCTGAGTAATTTAAGTGTCTGACTTCGTCTCAGGTCATGATCTAAGTTCCTAAGTTCAAGCTGTGCTGACAGCTCAGAGCCTGAAGCCTGCTTTGGATTCTGTTTCCCTCTCTCTCTGCTCCTCCCCCTCTCGTGTTCTGTCTCTCTCTCTCTAAAATAAATAATAAACATTAAAAATAAAGCTACATTAATTATTATAGATAGATTATAGACTATGATAGATAGATAGATAGATAGGTAGGTAGGTAGGTAGGTAGAGATAGAAATATTCTACATCTTTATTTTGTTGATGGTCATATCCTTGTATATACCTGTCAAAACTCACAGAATTATGTGCTAAAGAAAGTGAATTTTACTATATTTAAATTTTAACTTAATAAAAGTATACAAATATGTATTATTTAGTTCTGAAGGACATAAATCACTTAAAATACTAATGGTTAATGTCTAAACTTGGAGTCAGATGACTTGGATGCAATTACCACCTTAACCAGTTTTCAGCATTGTGAACTTGGGCAAATTATCATATTGTATCGCAATTTCAATTTTCTTTCCCTAAACGGGACTAAGAGGGTAGGAGAAATAATTAAAAAATTTAAAAATGTTTTTTATTTATTTTTGAAAGATTGAGAGACAGCGTGAGCAGGGGAGGGTCAGAGAGAGAGGGAGACACAGAATCTGAAGCAGGCTCCAGGCTCTGAGCTAGCTGTCAGCACAGAGCCCGATGCAGGGCTTGAACCCACAAACATGAGATCTGACCTGAGCCGAAGCCGGACGCTTAACCGACTGAGCCACCCAGGAGCCCCAGGAGAAATAATTAAATGAGAAATTCATGAAAGCTACTTTAGGTAGTGTCTAACAGTCAATGTTGGCTAATAATCATAACAAGATGCTAGTATATGCTCAAGACAGATTACCCATTGTGATTATCTCTTGTCTTCTTTCAATTTGTTTATATTTATTTTAAATAACTAATATTTGCCAAGTATCAGGGAGTCAAATGCATAGCTCTTGGTCTTGCAATTTATGATATTATTAGAACTAAACTGGCCCAGAAAAGCATTTAATTAACCAAGACCTCATCTGTTCTGCAATATGTGCTGCAATGATGTTACATCAAGGCACTGTATGAGATGGGATTCACTGCGGTCTCACGAATATTCCATCCTCCAAGGATGTTACAACTTAGTTATAGGAGTAAATATGAACACAGATCACAAATCACCATATACCAAAAAATGAAAGTGAAATAAGTAAAGTAGAATTTAAATGCCAAAGGATTTGGAAGAGAGAGATATGGAAAAAGATATTTCTTGCAAAAAGTTTGTACATGTTTAAATGTCAAAATGTTCTAGACAGGTTAAATAGAAAGGAGGAAGAAGGAAATTGTGATAAAAGACAGTTTCCATTGTGGGGGGGGGGGGATTCTACTAGACCAGTTGGAGCTTGCATGGGTCGAAAAGATACAAAACTATTATAAATAATTTAGAAAAAAAGGACAAACTTGTAAATAATTTTCAGTAGAAGGGAATTATTAAACAAAAAAACCCCACTAGAAAATACAGTATGTTGCTGTGACTCTGTGGTATCATGTGGGAAGAAGATATTTAGCCACATTCTTGTTTTCATTGTTTTGAAAGTAGAAGGGCTCAAAAAATTTCAATGTCCTGCTGCTTCTACCTACACCAGAAATCTAGAAGCACCTCTTTCAAAATGGCATCAGGGTCCCTCTGTTACTTACTACTGAGTCTAGTCTAATAGTCTCACTCATATTTCTTGCAAGCAATTCAATATTTCTACCCACTGACTCATGCAATTTTCTCTAGCTCACTGAGTAGAGGCCAAAAAGCCCAGACACAAATGACTTTCACACTGTCTGACATTCTGGTCACTTCCCACACTGTCTAATAGTAGCCTTGTCAAGTAAGCAGAAAAAAATTGGAATCTGGAGCATTCCAAAAAGTGTCGGTAGCCCACAGTGCATAGAATTCTAATACTAAACACACTTGGCTCTGTGTGTGTTTGTGTGTGTGTGTGTGTGTGTGTGTGTGTGTGAGGGGTGGGTGGGAATAATAGGAGGCAGCACTGTGATAGGATTCTATGTGTATATCTAAAAATATTTACATGAAGACTTTTACGTGGGAACAACTGGAATAGTGTACTGAAAAGTAAAATAAAATTTGACTTATATTGCAGGAAAAGAAATGAGTCTACAATTACAAAAACATTTGTTCTATCAGAGCAACAGGTTGTTTTTATTGTTATGACAATGGTGCCTTCCTTTTTTCATTTCCTTTTCTGCCCCAACTCACCCCTAGCAAACAAGGTGTGAGAACTTGAATAAATGGTTTCACCTCTCTGGGTTAGACTGCAGTTGTTTCTTTCTATCTCCAGATCTCCCAAGTCTAAATACTCTGAGGCAGGGAGATTATCCAGACAGCTTTGGGTGAATATCTCTGCAGTTTTTAACTCATGGGAGCTGCCGAACAAATGGCAGTTTCTCTTTTTCTAGAGTAGTCCCTAAAATTCCTATCTAGAATGATCCTGAAAAGGATCTTTGGAAGTAGGAGGAAAACATTGACAAGGAGCAAAACTAACTCTAAAAAATGGAAGAACTATTATAATAGGAAAGAGGAGCTGCATCCAATCCCCTCAATGCCAACTGGGTTTGGAAGGAAAGGGCATGAAAAAAATATATAGACATTCATTGTACAAAAGTTTAAGAGAAAAATGGACCTGAACTGGAAAAGCAGTCTCCTGAGTTCCTGAGGACTAAATAAAACAGGAAGATTTGTGTCCTCTCTCAGCTCCCTGTCAAATAAGCCATGCCAGTATTATCATTGTCCAAAATGGCAACTCCTGCAAAGAAACCTAATGTCAGGTATTTAGATTACACAAAAGTATCGGATGTTGCAATCTTGGCTTATTGTTTATTCACATAATTAGACACACATACTTCAATTTTTGAACACTGCTGATGTATTTTCAACTAAATAGCCCAACCAGATCACTGTGTATATAGGAAAATAAATCTCAAAATTTCCACTGATTCTGGCAATATGCTATTATGCATTAACTTCCTCTGAGGTGCAGTTTATGCAAATAACAATCCTTAGCCATAGTTGCTGCTAGGTTTACCAAGACATAGTTAAACCATCAGAACAAAGTTATTTATTACATAGGGCCAAATCACCAGCTTTAAGTTTTGAGGGGGATACCTTTAATCTGACTCCTGCAAAAAAACAAAAAACAAACAAAAAACCCCTCAAAACCCAAAACAAAACAAAACAAAAGCCAACAAACAAATCAGGATTTAAATCTTTTATGAAAACGAAATTAACTCTTGCTCTAAAAGACTGCTTATTTACTGAAGGAAAAAAACAAAAATTTGAGTTTTTCTGAAAACACAATTAAAGCATAACAGTAAAATAACTAAGCTCCAAAAAAAAATAAAATGAATAAGCTCTTCCCAAGAAAAATCTTTGGGTTTGCCTTATTATTAATATAATCTAAGTATCAACTGTATAACTTAGCAGGATTGTAAACAGAGAACACTGGAAGAAGATAGGATACACAAAGCAATTGTCCATGAAATGGAGACTTTAAGTTTGAAAGGGACACATGTTTTTCACATGTCAAGGGGGGAATTGTGGCAAGATCAACTCTAATGAAGAAAAAAATACACCTTAAAATAAGAAAAAAATTAAATTGGTTTTTTATCCCTAAACTTCTAGACTGTCATGTCTGAGGGATCTGTATTTTTAAGGTTTTTAGATTCAAGGGAACAATGACTTTGCAACACAAATATATTTTTGTTCTCTATTTTCTTAGGAAAGAAATCCAAGGAGAGCAGGAGGAAAAACAAACCTAATATTTTAAAGTCAAGTTCTTTTCAGAATCTCTCATGGAAATAAACTGTTACTATGTCAGCCAAGAGAGAGGCCAGAAAAGGGAGAATAAAAGATTTGCTAGTGAGAGAATTGCCATAACTCTAGTCCCTTGTACCCTTCATTAAGATTAAGAATTCTAGTTTTTTATAATGAATATGGGAGATACATGAAGAAGAGTGGGGCACTTGTTTTATTTTGTTTCAACATTTGCTGCGATGCCTCCTGGTCCCATCCCCTCTAAAGCAGGGTGAGAATCAGCTTCACACTATGAATGTGAGCCAGTGTGAACATTGCCAAGAGCAGAGGCAGCGCTGCCTGCTGGGCCTTCCAGATACTTGCCAGGTGAGGCTTTCCAGTGCCTGAGGACATTAACACAAACGCCATACTCCTTGTCTATAGGCTGCATTTCTAATCCAAAATAAACTATGATTCTTCAATTGTTATGGGAGTAAACATTCACTCTTTTACATGCATTGGTTATATTCCTTTGGCTTTTTTTTTCTTCTGTAAAAAAAAATGGTAATAATTCCAGTGTTTTCTCACCAGTATTATATTGCATTCTTGCAGCCAAATTTTACGGTTGCAGAAAGCATTAGCAAACCAGGCCAAAAAATACTCTGACTTTGATTTAATATGAAATTGTGCATTACATTTCCAACTATTTCCATCATTACAATGATTATTTGGCTTATTTCTGTTTTCACAATGACTATAAAGTTTCCATTTTTCAGAAAAGCAGTAGTGTTTAATAATAAAAGAACATAGATAGGATCCAAATAAACAAATTTGTCATCAGTGTATTCTCACATGGCACTCTGCTAAAGCACTCAGTATTATATTATGTTGCCCACTGAATTTACTTGTGACAAATACATTTATACAAATAGCTTGTATTCTTTTTTAATTTCCCTTATCCTTGTAGAAGTAAAACCATAGTTTTATCTTTGTTTATATATTTGATAATATTTGTTATATATAATACTTGTTATGTTATATATATGTCATGTAACTGAATTATAAAATATTATGAAAGAGGGCTGGGCCAAGATGGTGGAGCAGCATGGAACTTTTCTTTTGCCTCTTTCATCCCTGAAATACAGCTTGCATACATACAAAACCGATTTGAGGACTAATACAACAATCTGCACAACTTGAACTGCAGACCTCAGCAGGTACACAGTGCAGAAAGGTGAACTGGGGGAAAGAGAAGCTGCGGAGCGTGGGGAGCTATTTTTGCTTGCAGAGAGAGGACAGAAATAGGGGCAGAGTACAGGAAAAGGACTCTCCCCCAAAAGCAGCTGAAGAAAAAAAGAAAGAGTGGACTGAACAAAAAAAGGGGAAAAGTAGAAGGAGAGGGATTAGATTCCATTAAGACACAATAAACAGAGAAGCACAGAATGTGAAACTCTGCAGCTCAATACCTGGTGGAGCTCTGGTGGGAAGGGCAAATCCTCAGGAGAGACAGTGAGGTCCAAGGGGTCCTCAGGCCACACATGGAGAGGTGACTCCCCTGCTGGGAGGACATTTGGTAGAGGCTGTGTGACAGCCTACCCACAGGCAAAGGTCCCAGCAGACCATGGAGAACAGCCATATTCACTGGTATTGGATCAAGGACATTAAGGGTGAAATCTGGTGCCAGATGTGTGTTCTGATTTACCATAATCCCTGAAACACTGCTGCTACATGATCCCACAGACTTTTTCTTGGGCAGCCTAGTACCTGGCCACAGTCTCTGGGCATCTGCAGCACTGAGGTCATGCAAATGTTACTGGGTGTGGGCCAGCACCAGCCATTGCTCAGCGAGATCCTCTCCCAGAGGGCCTGAGTAGTTTAAAGCTTCAGAGTGCTCAGAAGTGAGGGGTTAGGAAACACAGCCCCCATATGAGATAAAACTCAGGGAGGAGGTGCTGCCTGGCAGACTGACAGATTGGTCATAGACAGCAGAAGTGGGCAGTGACAGAAACTATAGACAAAGGAGGAGTGCTTGATTCCTGGTGGGCAAGAGCATAGAGTTCTGATACTAGAAACAGGGCAGGCCATTTTGACCCCTCCCACGCATGTGCATACATGCCTGTGTGTGCCACCACAATCCCCTGCAGTACTCTAGGCAGCACCATCTAGTGGATAATGGAGTTTCTACACCCAGCCTACCCACCAAGGCAAACGCGCTGTAGGGGAACACCACAAATCTCTCTACCTGCTTACTTTATGAACTATAAAGTGCTTCATAGTTTGACTTTGAGGGGAAACTGGATGTAATTTCAATCATACTTAATTCTATTCAATGGTCCACCTATTCAGTTTTTTCTTTTTCTTTTCTTATTGAACACAGAAAGAGAAAACAATTATTTTTAGTTTCCATTTTTATGAAAAATATTTTTCTTTAATTTTTCTGCTACATGTTTCACTTTTTTGTAAATTTTTAAAATTCTATTTTAAATTCATCATTTCATTTTATTCTACTTTATTGTATTCATTATAAATTTTCAAACGTTTTTATTTTTCTTTTCTTTTCCTCCCTTTTTCCTCTATTCTATCAAGCCTCTTTCAATAGCCAGACCAAAACATCACTAGGAGCCAACATCCTTTATTTGATTTTTTGTGTTGTTTTTAATATTCTAATTTTAATTTTTTAATTTTTAATTTTATTAATTCATTTTCTTCCTTCAAAATGATGAAATGAAGAGATTTGCCCTCCCAAAAAAGAAAAAGAAGAAATGACAGCAGGAACTTAATCAATCCAGATACAAGCAAGATGTGTGAACCAGAATTTAGAATCATGATAATAAAAATACAAGCTGGTATTGAAAAAAAGCATAAAATTCCTTTTGGAAGAGATTTAAAAAACTAAAATCTAGTCAGGACGAAATTAAAAATGCTATTATTGAGCTGCAATCTTGAATGGATGCCACAGTGGCAAGGATGAATGAAGGAGAGCAGTGAATCAGTGATATAGACGATAAACTTATGGAGAATAATGAAGCAGAAAAAAAGAGGGAAACTAAGGCAAAAGAGCATGATATAAGAATTAGAGAACTCATGTCTCATTAAAAAGGAATAACACCCTACTTACAGCAATGAACAGATCATCTATACAGAAAGTCAACAAGGAAACAAAGGCTTTGAATGTCATACTGGACAAGATGGACTTAACAGATATATTCAGAATATGTCACCCTAAAGCAGCAGAATACATATTCTTCTTAAGTGCACGTGGAACATTGTCCAGAATAGATCACATACTGGGACATAAATCAGCCCTCAACAAGTATGGAAAGATCAAAATATATACCATGCATATTTTCAGACCACAGCAGTATGAAACTCAAAATCAAACACAAAAAATGTGGAAAAATAACAAATACTTGGAGACTAAAGAACATCCTACTGAAGAATTATGGATTAACCAAGAATTTGACAAGGAAATTAAAAAGTACATGGAAGCCAATGAAAATGATAACACCACAGCGCAAAACCTCTGGGACACAGAAAAGGCAGTCATAAGAAGGAAGTATATAGCAATCTATGCCTTCCTAAAGAAGGAAGAAAGGGCTCAGATACACAACCTAAAGTTAGACCTTAAAGTGCTTCAAAAAGAACATCAAATAAAACCCAAACCAGCAGAAGACAGGAAATAATGAAGATACCAGCTGAAATCAATACTATCGAAACCAAAACAAAAGACGATAAAACGGTAGAACAAATCAATGAAACCAGGAACTGGATCTTTAAAAGAATTAACAAAATTGATAACCCTCTAGCCAGTTTTGATCAACAAGTAAAAGGAATGGACTCAAATAAATAAAATCAAGAATGAAAGAGGAGAGATCACAACCGACACAGCAGAAACATAGCACAGAGAGGTTGTGGGTGGAGAGGGATGGGCTAAATGTGTAAGAGGCGTTAGGGTGGACACTTGTTGGCATGAGCACTGAGTCTTATACATAAGGAATGAAACACTGGAATCTATCCCTGAAATCATCATAGCACTATATGCTAACTATCTTGGATGTCAATTAAAAAATAGACAAATGGAAAAAATTGCTTTTAAAAATATTTATGTACAGGACGGATATTTCTACATAAGTAATTGCCTGAAAACCTTCATTTCATCCTTGCCCTAGTATTTGTAAAATGGATTAGACTTAAATCCCTGGTTACAAAATAAACCTTGTTATAAATCTTAATTACCACATGACAAAACACTTATCCATGTATTCAATAGAAATGGTGATCTTTTATGAAAAAGTATGTAATAATTCTAAATATTGTCTTCAAAAGACATCCTATTTTATGAAGTTAATTGTGTATTTTTCTGAAGCTGCGTGTTTTTCTGTTTAATAATACCTACTTCCATCACAATTTTTCTATATGTAAAGAAATATTCTTAAATAAAAATGAAATTTTAAGTGTATAAAGTGATAAGTACTCTATATTTCTGAGAAAAAATACTTCTCTCTAAACTTTCTGTGAGGCAAGAAAAGTGAAATACAAAGATAGAGAGTTCTAGAGCACAACACCTAGCATCCCACAATCCACCTCACAAAGAAGAGTTACACTATGGCCTATCTTGTCCACACCACATTTTGATGCCATACCACAGTTTATTTTGAGGATAAAATTATTGCTAAATCAGAATGCTCTTCATGAAGCCTTGAAATCTGGGAATTGGAATTTCTCAATTTTACAGCTGTCATTAGAAATAAACTTTCGGCTTTTTCTCTCTCTTTCTCTCAAAAAAAATAATAAATACATTTAAAAAATTTAATAAAAGGGGGACACCTGGCACCAGACTTTTGATTTTGGCTCACGTCATGATCTCTCTTTGTAAGATGGAGCCCCATGCTGGGCTCCATGCTGAACGTTTCCCTCAGCCACTCCCCAATTAGCATGCTCTCATGCATGCTCTCTCTCAAAATAAAAGTAAAAATAAATTTTAAAAAATTTCAAAAAAGAAATAAACTTTCTGGCTGTGTCTAAATTCACAAACTGCAAGTGGGAGTTCCAAATTCATATTGACCGCAAAGACTGTCAGTATGAACCTACCGTTCACACTGCATTGTTGGGCCAGTAGACTACAACTCATTGATTTGGCTGAAACTTATTGCTCAGGATATTTTCTGCGAGCAAGTATATAGTTGAAATTTAAGTGAAATGGTGTGAATCTCAATAATATTGTACCAAGGAATTTTTCAAAAATTATTAACAGAACTAGAATTATGATTGATTATTAGATAAAGATAACAAGCAGAATAACTACCTAATATTAGAGCTGTGTAAAGACGGAAAGGACTGGCTTGGAAGATAACCAAGTAGTTATCATTGGACAAGATGAAGTCTTTGAAATGCTTGAAGGGATTCACAAGTCCATCTGGATTTGATACTGCAGATAGGTGGTAACACCAAATGACTTGTAAGATCTTTGTAATCTTAATTTTTCAATGAATATGTAGAACTGCATTTCACAAATTTTATCCCTTTTTCCTATTATCAAATAAGTATAAAAATGGTGCATACATACATTTCCCCTTGGTTGGGGATTTAAAAGTGATGCTTTAAAATTAAATCTTTAGAAGTTTTGCAGTAAAGAAAACTGCCCAACTTTGTCTAACCAAACATTTCCCAACTATTTTATGTTTCAAAAAAATGCTATTATAATGCCATTAAGTACTAATTTTTAGACATACCCAGTAGGGCAATGTCAAACTAGAATATTTTTCTTCTTAAATCTAGCTGTATTTTTTTGTGGGATTCTTCTTAAATAAATTTGATTTTTACTCTATTTGACCATGTTCACATTCTTTAGACAGTCATTCAAGGCCCAACACATTCTTTTCTTTTTACAAACTATCTATCCATTTCCCCCAAAAGGCTAGTTTTGGTATATCACAAATGATATTTGTGATTGTTAGTTTGTTTTCCTTTCCATATCAATTATATATATATATATATATTTCCTTCCACTTTAAAATGGCATCCACTTGATAGTCTGTTTCTGGTCTCAGTTCACACTCTAACTTCATTTTTTTAAATCCCCTCTCTCATGACTTCAGGCTGCACTAGCACAGTGCAGAATCTATCCTATACATCTCAATCTATATATTTCATTTCTGGGACTTTCCTTCCTTCCTTCTTTCCTTCCTTCCTTCCTTCCTTCCTTGATTCCTTCCTTTCTCCCTTTCCTCATGCCATTCCTCCTTCCCTTTTTTCTTTTATGTTCCCCTCCATTCTTTATTGTTTCATTTTTCTATTTTTCTTTTAATTTTTGGTATATTTATCTTTCCAAAGTGTTTACAATTAAAAATATAAGGCATGCCTTATATTTTATATTCCATATAATAGCATCATTTTGAGGTAAATAAATTATATCTCTTTTCATCATGGAATTTATAATCATATAAAAATATGAACTGCACAAAGAAAACCATCCCTTCAATTAAAAATGAAAATTAAGAAGCCTTTATTATTAATTAAATGCTACACTACCAATATGAAGTATTAAGGACATAGTGGATACTCAAAACTGTCTGTTGAATAGGGAAATAAACACATAGTTAATTAATCTCTTTGATTCTGTTTTACCTTCCTTTTCATATTTTATTCATATTATAGTTTATGCATTTTCTTCTTTGGAGGGAGAGGTAGCAAATGATACATTTTTCATAAGGTGTACAAAACTATTAAATCTAGATAGTCATGAAATTATAAATGTCTTAATGAAATTCTTTCATATTTAGATATATGTGTATTCTTTCATAATTTTATGTTTGTTTTATTTGGTTTTGTTTTCACTTAAAATCAAAATAGTCTTTATATTAAAACTGTATCTGATAACTTTGCTGAACCATTTTTAATATTCCCAAAGTCATACTAAAATGGAAACTATATATGCTTGTATTATGTGCATTTACTCTTCTTTAATCTTGGCATATATTTGTATCATTCAATTAAGTGTAAATTAGTTTAATTCCAGTGTGTGGGACACATTTGGTTTTCAGTGAGACATTTCAATTTTTAAACTTTGCAGTAACTTTCTTAAATGTTTTTAAAACAAAGATCTTTTTAATAAGTTACCTAAGTGTATATAAATCTTTATCTGTCCTAACTGGACATTTTTAATTTCAATATATCTGATCCAAGATTGAGGACTGTGGTAACATGGTGAGCTTACCAGAGCTATGTGAACTGTTAAAAAGTTATGATTGTCACTACCTGCAATTTCTTGCAATGTTATTTTCATATAAAATGGTCTTCAATAGGTCTAAAATTGGCCTGTATTTTTTTAATTAATAAGTCATTACTGTCACCAAGATTTTCACTCATAATGTTTCAACCACCATAAGTAAGTGTGTGTGTGTGTGTGTGTGTGTGTGTGTGTAAATAGAAAGAGAGAAGTAAATAAACAAAATGTTATTTTAAAAAAATTTGTTTTTTATTTATTTTTTGAGAGACAGAGACAGCACGAGCAAGGGAGGGGCAGAGAGAGAGGCAGACACAGAATCTGAAGCAGGCTCCAGGCTCTGAGCTAGCTGTCAGCACAGAGCCCAACACAGGGTTTGAGCCCAACTGGGGCTTGAACCCACGAACTGTAAGATCATGACCTGAGCTGAAGCTGGATGCTTAACTGACTGAACCACCCAGGTGCCCCTATTGTTTTTTAAATATGAAATGTGTATCTGGAAAAATAAGTAAGACACCACATCAGTAAACGTCATCTGTTCTATCAAAAAAAAAAAAAACCACCACTAATCTAAACATTTTTTATTAGAATATGTTTTCATTTTTTATTGAGGGTGTATGTGGCTTTTACCAATCTTAAACACTGGTGATAAAAGAGCTTAGCTTTCTATAGTACAATTCTGAGAGTGAATATTTCTCCAAATCAGGGCCCAAACCCCTATTATTATAAAAAGATTCCTTTTTATTATGAAACTGGGGACTTAATCTAGAAATAGAGGTAAGTTTATAATAAAAACAGAGATTGAGGGGGTCTCAAAATATTAATATTCCAATTTATTAAAAGAGATTACTTTTGTGATTTCTCTATATATTTTTCACTGACATTTCTATCCATAACAAGACAAAATTGAGGGTATGATTTGGAATAAAAAAATTTATCTTGTATGAATTCAGACTCATGCAACTACTGAACCCTTATCAGCTTCTTGTAGAACTCAAGGCAGGTAAATCCTATAGCTCCTATCTCTTATTCTTAAGAATTTCACTTTCAACTGATTGGAGGGTCATGGTACAATTGTGAGTGAGTGCCTGGGTGCATGTTTAAATGAATAGTCCATGTCTTCTTTCAGACATAGATAAACTCGTCAGCCACTTATAGAGTGTGATTTGTGGGATACTGAAAATTGTACGAGCCCAAAAATATCACCCCTATCAGCCTGCCACTCAGTCTGAAATTCTCTAGAGTTGAGTCACTCCTTATCTAACCAAAGTTCCTGTTAAACACCAGTAGTTTTTACTTTAGGAGAAGTTAACATATTAACCCATTAAGATGTCTCAGTTCTTTTGCAGCCAGCAGGACTTTAAAGGAGAGAGACAGAGGGCAGAATGCACGATTGCAGGTGATGCAGAAAGATAGTATGAAACTCTAGTGAAGTGCCTTATGGAGACAACTTCGGTAATTGCAGTGAAAATGATTGTAGGATATACCGGCTAACATAACCATCTTGCTATTATGAGGCATGCCAAGATAAGAAACTACCCTTGAGAATCAAGAGTTGCAATAACTGTAATGCAACATCTACTATAATAAAGGCTACAAATTAAACACTAAAAGGCGAGTCAAGACTAATACAAAAACCTTCAAAGAGCTGAGAAAAGGCCAAGAGAGAAACACAAATAATACAAGCATAGACGTTGATATAAAGCAAACAGCTGTAAATATTTGTTCAAATGAACAAATATGCTACAGATGTACCAGTAATAAAATAATGAATTTTAAAAAGGTGAAAGTCTATCCAGCTGTATTGTCACTACAGAAATAAGAAAAACTAGATATTTTTAAAGGCTGGGTAAAATTTCAGCAGGCTGATATGAAGAAAGTAGTAAAAGGAGTACATGTCTCATAGATTAAATAGCATAAACCATTGCACAGGATAGAAATGTTGGAAAAATATTTAGGCACCTGCTTATGGCCCACTTTGTTTATAATGCAAGATATAAAAGAAAGAACAATGAGGGGAAGGTAAGGGTTCTTTTAAGGAAGAATCTTAGAAATCATTCAATGTTAGATTTGGTCTTATACTTAGCTATGAAAACACCTAAAGTTTTTTTTTTCTTTTCAAGCAGAAAATAACATCTTTTGTATTCAAGTGAAAAAAAAATCAATCTGACAAAATGGAAGCCACATTGGTTTAAAAACAGAAACAGTAGAACCTATTAGATACAATAGAAACATAGAATAATTATTTTAGTCCCAAATAAGGAAAGAAATGAGTCAATGTAGAGGATCAGTCACCAAGACATTTGGCAGAGAATCTTCAAGGAACTGGAAAATGACTAGAATGACTAGAGTGAGAGGACAGAGAGAAAGGAAGGGGGTCAGAATGGCTGGAGTTCCAACCCTCAAACCTAACTGTATCAATTTATAGAATGGGAAAGGAGACCAAAAAAGAGAGCAATATACTGTTGTTTTCATTTGGCTTGTGACTTAACACATATAAGAAAATTTGTCCTTAAGCACAGAGTGATAGATGTTAGTATGTAGTAGAAAGTGTGACTTTGATATTCAGCAGTTCTTGTGACTAATTTGTAAGAAAGTTGACTAAAAAAGCAGAAGGGTGGGTTCAAGTAAGTCAAATGACCTGTGGAATTGGCATAGTCTGCAAAGTTTTGTGATAGTCTTAGGAACAGGAGAAGAGAAAAAAGGCCTTAGGAGTTACACAAGTATGAACATAATCAAGTAGCAAGTATGTAAGTCAATGAAGGAGATAATCATAGAGTAAGAGAAGATACGTCTAAATAATTCAGGGGCACCTGGGTGGCTCAGTCAGTTGAGCATCCAACTTCGGCTCAGGTCATGATCTTGTGTTTAGTGGGTTCGGGCCCCCACTGGGCTCTGTGCTGGCAGCTCAGAGCCTGGAGCTTATTTCTGATTCTGTGTCTCCCTCCCTCTCTTCCCCTTCCCTACTTATGCTGTGTTTCTCTCTGTCTCAATAATAAAAAAACATAAACAAGTTTTTAAAAACAAAAATAAATAAATAATTCAATTGATTTTGAAAATCATTAGAGCAATTGCTTACTGATAGCTCTGATTTTCTAGAACTTATATAATAAAAAGCTACAATATTTTCTTCTAGCTTCTTACCTATTGATAAAATCAAGAATCTAAAAATAAGAGAAAATGTTATTTTTTGGCTTAAGAAAATCTCTATGTTCATATGCTAATAAGTGAAAGGAAATTAATGTTTGTAATGAATTCTAAGGTCTTTCAAATTATCCTTAAAATTTCTGTGCTATTTTATTTTAGTTATTTCAATTATTCATGTAAAATATTTACTAACTAAATATCTAATAAAATTAAATAACCAACATAATATATAGCATATAGTCTGTGCATAATATTCTGGAAGGAAAGCAAAGTTGAGTAATGTACATAGACACTGCCCCCCAGTTGCTTTCAGTCTCACAAGAGGGCTGAACATACAAGAACTACAATGCAAAGTAAAATCTGATCAAGAGCAGCTTCTACTTCTCATCACAATAGACTAATTCTTATCAGAATAATCCTGCCAGCATCAACAACTATAAAATTGAAAGACAGGCAGTGCTAAATTGTGACCCTTCAGAGAATGAAAACAAGAGAGGTAAATGTTATGATTGATCCAGGCTTTTGCCTAGAGATGCTTTCTAGAAAAGATATGGAAATGTGGTGTACAAGCAGAGACTGAAATGGCACAAATCAGGGTACAGGGCTGCTGGAGAAGCTGGAATTTGCAGGAAAGGGAAATGTTCAGGAGGAACTTCTGCTGAAAGGAAGCTATGGAAATCTACAGAGGCACCTCGTTAAGTTCTTGGACAAATAATAACCAGCACACAGAGACATCACTGAAAACCCCAGGTACTTACCTTAATTTATCTCAGTCAAAAAATGAGACTAACCTACACCTATCAGAGCTACTTAGTATGTACCTTAACAAAGGTTTAAAATTCATTGAAAAATGAAGCAAAACTGTTAATATATTAGCAATCTGCCAATATTTATATTAAAATATATACTGGATTTTAACAAAATAGTATTCATAATATCCACTACATTTTCATTTTTAACTACTACACATACAAAGAAAAAAATAAAATGTGACCTGTAATCATGGAAATTTTATTCCCAAAGCCATCAAAATGGACCCAGAGATGACAGAGATGTTATAATTATAAAAAACAAAGACGAAGAAAATGATGGGAAAATGAGGAAACAGATGGGGCAAACACAGTAGAGAAGTGGAAATTGTAGAAAATATTTAATAGATATTCTACAACTTAAGTTTATATTTATATACTCATATGTATATGAAATTAAAAATTATGTCATATGCTTTGTAGGAAATTGGATATTATAAGAAAACCAATCAGAAAATCTAAAGATACAGGAGTAGGAAATAGCCAAAGTGAAACAGAAATAAACACTGTAAAATTAAATGAACAGAGCCTCAGTGACATGTAAGAGGGTAGCAAGTATTCTCACATGTATGTAAGTAGAGTCATAGGAGGAAAGAGAAGAAATTGAGGCAAAAATTATATTTGAAGAAATAATAGCCTCCAAATATATGATCTCATATACTCACTTAACAGATTAAACACACACAAAAAAACTCACTTAACAGATTAAACACAACCACCCACCCACTCTCACACACAAGAAATGTATAGAATTACATAGTCATATTGCTGAAAAACAATGATAAAAAGATAATCTTAGAAAGCGGCAAGAAAAATAACTACATGTCAATAGAGAGAAGAAAACAAGTAAAAGGATTATATTTCTCAACAGAAACAATGCAAGCCAGAGACATATAAATATCTTTAAAATACTAGAAAAATTACATGTAAAATTAAAAGTTTATAATCAGTGAACATTTTTCAAAAATGGCATTTCAATACAGACATTTAAAAATAACAAAGTCCAAGGAACACATCACCATATACCTGCACTGAAAGAAACATCAAATGAGGTTCTTCAGGCTGAAATACAATAATGCCAGATGGCAATTTGGATTATACCTAGAGGTAAAAACAATGGAAGTGGCAAATATAAAAAGTAAAAAATATCTGTTTTAAAATTTTATTAAAAAATTAAATGTTTAAAACATAATAGAAGTGATCTATAATGGGGTTTATAACAGATGAAGTAAATTATATACCGACATAGCATGAAGAATGAAAGTAGCAATGTATGCTGTTATACATTTGTTACCTTATGTGTGAAGTGGTATGTAAGATTCATTTGAACATAGACTTTGATAAGGTGATTATATATTGCAAACCACAGAGCAATTGGTAAAGCTGAAACAAAAGGGTACAGCTAATGAGACAATAGTCAAGATAAAATGAAACCCCAAGACAAAGACAGCAAAAAGAACATTTATTAATCTAAAAGAACCAATGAAGGGAGAAAAAAAAAGGAAACAAAGATAGATGGCACAAATGGGGAGGGGGGAATGACAAGATGGTAGAAGTACACTGAACTCCATCAATTAGGTTTTACATGTAAATGGATGAAACCCTTCAATTTAAGGTGCACATTGTCAGATTGGGAACAACAAAAACAAAAACAAGACCTCACTCTATGCTTTTAAAAAGAGCTTCATTTTAAATATTAGGACACAAGTAAATTAAAAGTATAATTATGGAGGAAGAGACCTTACAAATATTAATCATAGTCATTATTAAAAAGTGCTCCTACACTGTTGGTGGGAATGTAAAGTGGTGCAGCCACTCTGGAAAACAGTGTGGAGATTCCTCAAAAAACTATCAATAAAACTCCCTTATGACTCAGCAATAGCACTGCTAAGGATTTACCCAAGGGATACAGAAGTGCTGATGCATAGGAGCACATGTACCCCAATGTTCATAGCAGCAATGTCAACAATAGCCAAAACATGGAAAGAGCCTAAATGTCCATCACCTGATGAATGGATTAAGAAGATGTGGTATATATACACAATGGCCATGAGAAAGAAGGAAATGTGGCCATTCATAGCAATGTGGATGGACCTCGAGGGTGTTATGCTAAGCAAAATAAGTCAGGCAGAGAAGGACAGATACCATATGTTTGCACTCATAGGTCTAACAGAAGAAACCTAACAGAGGACCATGGGGAGTGGAAGGGGGAAAGAGAGTTGGGGAGAGATAGGGGTGCAAAACCTGAGAGACAATTGAATACTGAAAATGAACTGAGGGTTGAAGGGGGAGGGGGAGGGAGAAAAGAGGTGGTGGTAATGGAGGAGGGCACTTGTCGGGAAGAGCACGGGGTGTTATATGGAAACCAATTTGAGAATAAACTATTTAAAAAAAAGAAACATTATCAAAATGACATAAGAAGGAAACAAAAATTGGAATAAGTCAATATCTATTGAATAAAATCAATTGTTGGTTGAATCTATGGTAAAGGTAGCTCTGCACCTTCTTTGATGAACTTTCTCAAACACTTAAAGAAAAACATAACACTAAACACATCCCAAATAATTTATGTATTCTTCATAATCCTAATTCCAAAATTTAACAATATTACATAAAAGTAACATTACTGATCAATATTTCTCGAATCATAAAACAACTTTTACAAACTACTAATAAGTCAAATCAAGTACTATATAAAAAGGAAATTCATCATAGATACACATGGTTTATTACAGGAATGCAGTTAAGTTTAACATTCAAATATCAATCAAAATAATTCAGTACATGTAGTAAGTTGTATTTTCTGAAAAAGGCTCATTCAATATATATCTTATCCTACACGTTCTTCTTATGGTTCAATATTATTACTTCTTCTTTGAACTAGGGTGTCTATAGCCTCTCCAATTGGGCCTTTGTTAGTGCCTTGATGAATAGAATATGGTAGAAGCGGTGCTAGATAACTTGATTCTACATCTAGATGACAATATGATTACTGCCTGGCTCTCTATTTCAGGAAATGCATTTTGGAAGCCTTAAGGGAGGATTTAAGAACTCCAGCTATCTGAATGCTTCTATGCTGGAGAGATCACATACAGAGAATAAATAGAGACAACTTTTACAACCCCCATCTAGATTTAGGTTTCCCTGTCTCAGGCAACGGATATGAGAATATAGAAGCTTTTGAGATGACACCAACCCAGTAACTGTCTAACTGCAACTTCATAAGAGATCTTGAGTAAGAACCACTGAGCTGAGCTGCTGCTGTATTTCTGACCCACAGGAATTTTAAAAGATAAATGATGATCATTGATCTAAATCATTAAGCTTAGGGTTAGTTTTTTATACCACATTAGAAAATTTTTTAAGACTTTGGTACTTGCAATTGGGGTATTGCTATAACAAAAATCTAAAAGTCTGGTAGTGGCTTCAGGACCAGGCAGCAGACAGAAGTTGTTAAGTATTCTGCAAAGATTTTCAGTAAGAAGTCTGATGGTCCCTGAATAGGTTGTCAATGATGGTGACTTCAGGGCAGAATAGTGAAGGGTGTCACCTGTTTTTTTCCCCTACTATCTGTAATAAAATATGAGAGAAGAGAGATAATATAGACAAAGAAATATTAAATATAAAGGAGGTAGGACTTTATTTCAAGCATCTCCAAGATTCTAAGACATCAGAGCAATAATCAAACTAAGCATTATGTTAGGACAACATTGTCTAACGATAAATCAAGGACACAATTGTAAAAATTTTGTTAAGATTTCAAAAAGAGGGACATCTAGTTGCCCCAGTTAAGCATCTGATCAGCTCAGTTCATGATCTCATGGACATGGGCTTGAGCCCGGCATTAGTCCTTTCTGCTGTCAGTGCAGAGCCTGCTTTGGATCCTCTGTCTCTCTCTCTCTCTTTCTCTGCCCCTCCTGCACACACTCACTCTGTCTCAAAAAAAATAATAAAAAATGAATTAAAAAAATCACTTTTCTTCCAACTCTTATTTAAAAATAAATAAATAAGGAGAGTAAAACTTGTATATCAAAGAGAAAAAGAAGTCCCTGTAAAGTTCTTACGGATGTGTTTCAAGTATCTTCTCTTTTACACATTAGGGTTTCTAATAATCATAAGATGGTCCACAGCTGCCTTACAAGAAATCCTATATCAAAGGATTGTACAAAGCAGTCAAGTACAGATTCTTTGAAATCCTACTGGTTTTAAAGAGAACAGTAATAGCAGAATCATCAGATATGGGGAGAAATGACAATATAAAATAAAAAGTTCTTGTAATTCTGAACTATAACAAGTAGTAGTTAGGTTGGGGAAATTACTCAGCTGGAAACACCAGCCAAGTAATGCAGAAAAAGGGACCAAGAACCCGGAGTGTGGATCCAAGAGCAATAGTGAATTATTTTGAGTCAGTAGAATTGAGCTGTAATCAAGATACAGGAAATGTCTACCTGTATGTATTTCAGAATTGCTAGAGACCAGAGATTCCTATGTGCCTCTTGTTTCCTTCCTCTTTAAATAGAACATCTATAGTAGTTGTTTTATGCACGTCTTAGAATTGTATGTTGGGTGTGTGAGACAGATAACATGTCTTTGTAGATCACAGATCTTCAGATTGGAGAGACTGCATTAAAGGAAACTCACCTGTAGGGCTTTATCTGCCTTCGTACATGATTCTAGATAATGAGATTCCTGACTTTGGGCTTGAAAAGTCATGGTCTAGATTAAAACCTGTATGTAAGAAATATACAATGTAGAACATGTATAGCCATGCCACAGACAGGGAGAAAATATCTGCAATAAATATACCTGGCAAATCTCATACCCAAGATATAAAGGACCCCTACAATAAATCCCCACAGTGAACCACTATAATAAAAAGTACATTAAAATTTTTTTAAATGGACAGAAGTCTTAAACAGACACCTCACTAAAAAAGCCATATACATTGATAATAAGTGCACAAAAAAGTATAACATTTTTAGTCATCAGGAAAATTAAAATTATAAATGGAATGAATTACCTATATAGTCCTACCAGATGGTTAAAATAAAAGGATTTGACAACAACTAATTGATGAGGAGATAGGGCAAGAGTTGCTTGGACTATAAGATATTTCAACAACTTTGGTAAGTGATTTGACAGTTTCTTAAAAAGTTAACCGTACATATTACCCAGCAAATCCAACTTTTAAGTATCTATTTATGAGAAATTAAAATTAATATCCAAAAAAGATGTCCACAGCAGCTTTTTAAATAACAATAAATAAACTAGCAATAACCCAGTTGTTTATCAATGAATGAATTCAATATTCATCAATGAATGAACAAATTGCAAAATATTCATCTGATGGAATACAATGAAGCATTAAAAAAAAATACACTTGTGATACCTGAAAAAAAACATGGTTGAATCCCAAATATATTTCAAGTGAAAGAAGACACTAGATTAAGAAAGTACTATATAATATTAAATGATTCTATTTATATGAAGTTTTTAAAGTTTATTTTAAAAGAGGGAGAGTACAAAGTAAGGGGGGCAGAGAGAGATAAGAGAGAAAGAATCCCAAGAGGCTCCCAATGTAGGGCTCAGTCTCACAGACTGAACCATGAGATCATGACCTGCTACAAAACCAAAGGTTGGACACTTAACTGACTGAACCACTCAGGCACCCCACATAAAGTTTTAAAAATGGCAAAAAAAGCCGTTGTCAAACACATCAGAGTTTACTACATATGGGTACAAGGGAACTTTCTGAGTAAAAGGTATGGGTTACATAGTTGCATGCCTTTGTTCCAACAGATTGAAGTATATTAAGAATTTTGTGTTTCACTGTATGTAAAGCCTTTCTGTTTTACTGTATGTGAAACTGTTTTCAATTAAAAATATATATTAGAAGGCAAAAATCAAACAAAAGTACAGATAAAATGTTAACATAGCAATGAAGAGAAAGGAAAAGATAATGGATATTTTAGAGAAGTGACATTTCTTCTAGATTTTGAAGATTATAAGGAATTTTGGACCTTAGAGATGGTAGAGGATATTGCATTAAGAGAAAATGCATAAAAGTGAGCAAAGACATAGCAGCAGAAGTGACTGGGATAGTTAGTGAACAGCAATTAAATCCTTTTATCTAAAGAGTAAAAGGGACGATGTGGCAATATTGTTGAGACACTTGAATGTTAGGGGGGAAGATTGTATTTTATTTTGTAGGCAATTGAGGGACCCAGTTGCTTTTGTACAAATGAGTAAAATGATAGAACTACTGTTTTGAAAGGATTATACTGATAACAATGTGCATGAATCAGAGAAAGCCAAGACATTTTGTGAGGCTACTGAAATAGTTCATACTGAAAACGACCTGGGGTTGAAGGGGGAGGGAGAGGAGGAAGGGAGGTGGTGGTAATGGAGGAGGGCACTTCTGGGGAAGAACACTGGGTGTTATATAGAAACCACTTTGACAATAAACAATTAAAAAAAAAAGAAATAGTTCATCTAGATTAAATAAATATAGTCGCAATGGGAATACTAAGGTGGGATCAAAGCAAAACCAACCAACCAACCAACCAAACAACAACAAAAAACAACTCGGGTATAAACTAGAAAAATTCAATAAATCTTGGACCTAAATAGTAAAAAAAAAAAAAAAAAAAAAAAGAGTAAGGTTAAATAATGACGACTTTAAGTTTTCAGGGGCCCCTGGGTGGCTCAGTTGGTTAAGCGTCCTACTTCAGCTCAGGTCATGATCTCATGGTTCGGTTCGTGGGTTCGAGCCCCGCGTCGGGCTCTGTGCTGACAGCTCAGAGCCTGGAGCCTGCTTCAGATTCTGTGTATCCCTCCCTCTCTGACCTTCCCCTGCTTGCATTGTCTCTCTCTGTCACTCAAACATAAATAAGAAACATTAAAAAAATTTTTTTAAAATGTTTTCAAACTATGCTTACCCAGGTGAGTTCTGCCAATAGAAATAGGATGTTTTTGGCCTATTTCTAAAGTTTTCTTTAGTAACAAACAATTTCAGATAATATTTTTAAAAGTACTGGAATGGTTTATTTTTGTCATGCTTGAAACAGATTGATATCTGGAGCTTTAAATCCATATTTATGTTTAGGCAGTGGTTCTCTTAGTTTCCTTATAAGAAAGGAACTCTATAAATGGCCACACTTCCCTTTTACTCCATCCAAATATGTTTTCTACATTATTTTCATTCCTTTTCATTATTATTTTGCTTCCTTTAAAAATGAAAATACATCCTAGAAAGTTTCATATATAAACTCATTACTATTTTAATCTGAATGAGTATATGAGATAGAGATGAGGTAAATGTCAAAGAAGCAGAGAAGAAAGAATCACTTTATGAATCACTGAGGTGGGGAATTCTGGGAGGTCAAGATGAAGAGGCGTCATGAAGACATAGGTTCTGAACCAAATTGCAGTGAAAGAAAGGGAGAACAAAAGAGGAAAGCAAGAATGTGGGGGACTCATTTCTATCTACCTTTGTAAAACCAAATAATGATACCAGGTAAACAGTAAAAATGCCACTAACTGTAGAAGAGGGAAAGACATTCATTCAGCAATTGTTAAGTAGCAAAAAAAAGATGAGGAATTTGACTTTGTGCCCGACATTATCACTTCCACTTAAGCAAACTGTGAAATAGAAGATACAATATATGTGCTACTCCTGCTACAATATATGTCTTCATGTTTCTTCCTCTTTTGTCAATCATCACCAAAACCAACTTTTATACTCAAATGGAGATGAATGAATGGCTAATACATGCTTCCTTTCTATACAAAATGCAGGAATGTAGCACTATCTCTTTCAACTTTTTGACCCAGGATAAATGATGTATTTTACATGTCTTCATAATTGCCAATATATAAAACAGAGGCAAAACTGACAATCTATGCTATGCATTGTTCTGCCAAGCCACTTCATCCCATACGACTTTACTCCACTCCACCATACCCTACCCAACCCTATTCCATTCCATTCCATTCCATTCCATTCCATTCCATTCCATTCCATTCCATTCCATTCTATAATTTGTTCTTCTTTGTTTCATTAAAAAATTCTGGTCTCAACCCATGTTTTAATATCATGGCTTGATAAAGGATTAAAATGGACAATTTGAAAAGCTTAGACATGTTGTTTTAGAGCTTGGGCTGTGTTTATGTGTATATGTGTGTACATGTGTGAGTGCCTTCATGTGTGTTCATATTTAAGATGTAAAAATTCTCCCAGATATAAAATAGCTGTATATTTTATCATTCGCAGTTATTCTGTCCATTTCACAATCATCAGTCTTATCAGATTTAATACCCCCTTTTTATAAATAGTAGTTTGGAATACCCCTTTACTCTTGAGATAAAATAAAATGATAAGGTATTATTCACATAATATAAATTTTAATATAATTATAAATAAATAATGCACATAATTCTAAACAATATTTGCAACATGCAAATGTAAAGCATATATATATAATTTATAACAAAAATGTATATTTTATGCTTAGGCACAACTATACTGAAGGATATTATAAAGTGGTCCCCACATAGCTATACCTACAATGATAGTGTAATTGCCCTAAACTTAGAAGGCTAAATTTAGATGGCTGCAGGTGTGTTGTATTAGAGACTCACATACTGCAGCTGTGATGTTATCGATGACTTGATTTTCCAAAATGTTGAACAACCCTGTAGAATTTTGAACCAAACAAGCCTGCATTTAGGCTTATGAAGATAAATGTATGAAGATTTGTGTAACTTTTTGCATTGTTAGGAAATTCAGTACTAAGTAAAATCCTGCAAAAGTTTTTATCTTATATATAAAAGAAATTTAGTTTTTAGGCTTAGAAAATTAGATAACTGATTACGCAAATACCCAGAAGCACATTGTGAAGTTGTGTGGACTCTCAGTCATTGTAGGACATTTAACATTGAACATCACTGGCCCCAATCTCCAAAATGTATCTAATCTCCATCTTTGTGAAAATCAAAACAGACCTATGTTTTCTAACTGTGTCATCTCTTTGAAAGCGCTAAGCAGAGTAAGAACTGCTCAGATCCCTTCAGTCCACAGTTGCTGGTCTTCACCAAATGTACCTACTACAAGAATCCATGTCATGGACTCTGTCTGGGAAATCATGGTGAGGGACTGAAAAGCAGAACACTGAAAAGTACAACAGCCATCTACTTTGCTTTACCATCTTTTTAAAAATATGTATACAAATACATAACAATAACAACATTATTAATGTTTGTGGAGAACCATTTGAAGTTTATGAACTTAATGAGTTTGCTGAGAGCAAAGGCTGAAAATTGAATGGTCATATATGAGGAAGAGATTAAGCAGTTGCTTAAGAGACATTTTCAACTACATTTCTGGAAGATTTTTAAAAGTTTTCCTTTTTGTGCAGTCATACCAGAAATGTGTGTTTTTTCCTTAAGCCAATTCTTATTCTACTTGGCTTCCAAAAGCCCCTGAGGTGCATACTTGAAGATTGGGAAGGAGATTTTGATGGGCCAAAAATTTCATGAATACACAAAATTGAATCAGGGCCATTCCTAAATATAATGACTTATTATTAATTTTCCAGTATAAGAGAACTTAACTTTAAATTATTTTAAGATATAAAAACTGAGCTGTTGAGTCATTTTCTAAATGTGATGTAAAAATACATAATTAGAAGGTGGCATCAAATATCATTTACTTGAGCTAATTTTGCCAATTAAAGCTAAAAGCATGAGAATAAGTAATAATTCAGGTATTTTTTATTCTCCTTTGCAATAAAAGCCCAGTGGTACCTTCCTTATCCTAGAAGAGAATGCTTATTTCATGGTAACTCCATATTTCTGGTTTACCTTTTTAACTAATAAGGAAGATATTTCCTTTCTTCAGTTACTCATTCCCACTTTCATAACCTAGTTCTGCAGTTTAAATGCTAATTGGCCATTCTGGCTGAGGAATTCCTAGTTAAAAGATTTGCTATTTAATCCCAAAGTGTCTTTTGATTTCTTGAGAATGATTAAATGGAAATTCAGCCCTGGTTCAATATCATAGAAGCCCATGTATGCTCCCCTGTTGAATTCCCATGGTTTGAGCATCCTGCTGGGAGACTCAGGCTGAGATTTTATTGAATCAGGCCCTCCGTAGTCAGACTCAAAATAACCTCCAGCACACTGATAAAAATAATGACCCTTTTGCAGTTGTAAAACTTGAAACTATTCCTTGAATGTTAACTAATACCAAAAAGCTGTTTCTGCAAATGAAATGTGGGAATCAGAGCCAAGAAATCACTCTGGATGAAGACCTAGAAATGGCATTCTACTTTCTCTCTTCAGTAATTATAAAATCGTGAAGTTTTCTTCAAAGGTTGTGAAGCCATAACTCTAGATTCCATTAAGAGAACAATATACAGGAATGACTACAACACTGGGCAGCATCTTAGGATGAGCAGGAATCTCTGCCTACTTAATTCATCCAGAATGACTTCTCAGTCCCTAGTGCTAATGGCTTCTTCAATAATAACATTATTTAGCTGATGGAGAAGAAAAGATATAAGCTCAAAGTAAGTGTTAGGAAATGCTCATAACTTGCAGCATTTGACATCTATTTCCCAAAGCCCTCAACATTATAAACACTTTCAGGTAAAACGATTCACTTCTCTCATCTTGCTGATATTCTCTCACAAGCCAGGAAGCCTTTTACTCACAGCCAGTTTAATAGGCAACGGGAAATAGCCCTATTAGCTAAGTTTATTTATGCTGACACAAAGAAAACCATGAAAAATCCCAGTTCTAAACTGCAATTTATTCCTGATAAGTAGTAAATCAGCAGGATTCCACTGCCCAAGTAGAGACTTGCCGTTAAACAAGAACTGAAACATAATGAGCCTCATAAATGTTCCCAGTGTTATGGAGCTGTTATTTATACATGAGCTCATTCAACAAACTCTCCTGCTGGTCTGGTCATGATAACCTAGTGTCCCCAAGATACTATAAGATATACAACAATAATAGTGACAAAATTCTAGAGTAAATACTCAAGAAAGGTTTTTTTTTTGGTTTTAATTTTTTTTCAATTATAGTTTCCTCATTCTCCCAGGTTAATCTTGTTACTGCTTCCACAGCTTTTCTGAACATCTGGTTAATTTTTCCATCCCAAGTTCTTTGTTACTGTGGTTATTGAAGATTTTAGTAAGGTAGCAGTTGTCTAGACCATATTATATGAGATACAGTTAGACAAATTTTGACAAATTTTCTCCAACTAAAACAGAAAGTAGTTACTCCAGAAGAGATGATGTATAGAATAAGATTACAGTTTTCCTATTGCCAAGGTAAATTTTGGTCCAATACAGCACATACCTCAAAAATAGGAATGAGAACAGTTATATATTTATGTAGAGGGTATACTGAAAAAAATAGGCTATTCAGAACTACTATAGTGGATCATCGTATTGAAATTATCAAAAAGAAACCTGCAGGATTAAGAGAAAGAAGAGCTGAATTTTAGTCCCAACTTTATGAACTACAGTAACTCACATAATCTCAGAATATGTTTTATCAGTAAGAGAAGGGACAGAAAAAATTAATATTGAAAGAATTGGCATAGAGGGATATAGAGAACATTCTGGAACAAGAAAGCTTTTTCAATTAATGGTAGAGCTAAAGGGGCGCTTTGAATGAGGTGGCCTGTTGACCTGTGTATCTGGAACATCTTGGAGGAAGTTGGGACACAAACAAACAAACAAAAAAAGATAGGGGGTGAAGAATGTGAGACTCCACTTCATGAGCTGCCCTTGGAGGCTGCAAAATTACACAGAGGCTGTGGTCCAAAACCCATGCTTAATGTGTAGACATTGGCTTCTGCTCCTAGTCCAAATATGAGGAAGCTGGGACAATGTTTTCCTACTCAATTCCAAGCCCTGCTACTGAGGCTTCCATAGTTCATTTCTGTACATAAATTCTCAAGTAGGTCCAATACACATTATAATTCTGGGTAGTCCTGAATGAGACACTAAGAAAAACTCAGAGTGAGAGAAGAAATAAAGGGGAAAGGATCAGAAAAAGGACCTCTGGGCATATTTTATTATACTAAAGAGTACCTGATACCTGTTGCAAAAATGTAGGTTGTATAGATCAAATCCTAGGAACAGGGTCAGGTACTTAAGTCAGATATGCAAAACAGGGCATATCTGAGTTCTTGTGAGCTCTCTTTAAATAAGAAAACAGATTAGATTACTTTGAGGAAAAATTGCCCATGAATTAACAGAATGGTAGTCTGTTTTTATCTTTTTGTTTTCTTTCTGTGCTAAAGGGCTTGAGGTTTATAAGCAGGACTCCAGTACCCTAAGTCTATTTTGAGACATACTTATGCGAAAAAGCAACCTCAAGGAGGGAGGGATTTTAAGGACTAGAAAAAAATGGAATCCAAAACAAAGGGGATACTCCCTATGAATAAGCCAGCTTCGGCTGCTCTTCTTGAGAGTCACACATTGTTTCCACAGTATCTCTGGCACCCCAGCTAGATATTTTGCACCAGTCAGTGATGCTTTTTGTGTTGATTTGCATGGCTAAATAGAAAGATGCCAATCATTATGATCTCATTAAAAGCCTTTTCCTCTTTTACCTAAAGTCTACATGCATTGCATTTCTCAAATGGAAATATTAATGCCAAAGGAATGCACCAAATTATAAAACCAGATTATGTAAGCAATTTCTTAATATACTGTACTTTAAAAAATATATTTTCATCCCTCAGAAGGATATGAAAATGTAACTATCTTCAGAACTTCTTCTTGTCATTCTTGCTATCGTCTTTGCTTCCCTTTGCTCTAGAAAATAACTAATTTTGGATTGCATATTCATATCATTGCAAAATTTAAAGAGCATTTTGAAAGCTATAGTCTAAATTTTATGAAAATTGTATAGACTTTATGTCTGCATTAGGAAGAATAAAAAATTGAAGTCATTTATTGAATGTAGATTTTTGCTGATATGGAATTTTAAAAGGTCTTTAACCTCTCCTCTAAGAAGAATAAAGTCTTTGAAATTATTAAACGTACACACATTTACATACATATGTGTGTGGAAGAATAAATATTTTGTCCAGTACAAAAAACACCTAATATAAATAGAAAAAAAATGTATGTTTTAATGGATTGTTCCTTCCTTAATAGCAGATATGACAATTACTAGTAAGAAAATAACCAAGAGCCAGAAAGAAACCAGAGGATGTTTGAATCTCTGCTGCAAGGAGAGATTTGGATGGCCTAGAAACACACACTCCCATGTGAACATACTCATACTTCTTACATTCTGGATGTAGGAAGAGGAAAGCCAGTTTAGATGTCGAATAAGATGGTACAGCAGGGAAAAGTTGATAAGACAGAAATAGTAAAAAATTAAAACTTTTTAGCTCCTATTACTGAGTGGCAGGAGGAACTTAAAATATAATGTTCAATATGTTTTTTAGAGGATTTATAAATAGAAGATTTCTGGTATAAAAGCAGGAAAAAATTATTCCTCACTGCTAACTTGAGGTCAGCTTGTATAGACAAAAGACTGAAATTCTGGGACACCTGGGTGGCTCAGCTGGTTCAGTATTAAACTTTGGCTCAGGTCATGATCTCTTGGTTCATGAGTCTGAGCCCCACATTGGGCTCTGTGCTGACAGCTCAGAACCTGGACCCTGCTTCAGGTTCTGGGTCTCCCTCTCTCTCTCTGTTCCTCCCCTGCTTGTGCTCGCTCTCTCGCTCTCTCTCTCTCTCTCTCTCTCTCAAAACTAAATAAAGATTTAAAAAATTAAAAATAGAAAAAAAGACTGAAATCCTAAAAAAGGAGCAGATAATTTTTCATTGGACAACCAAATATAGAGTCAGACAACTCTAAGTGGTAACACATGCTGTTAAGCAAAACTGAGATTATGACCATTCACAAAGTAATTCATGTAACTTCTAAGATGTTTTGACAGTGTGTCTTCAGTTCTTTACTGGGAAATATTGTTGAACATTCTGCAAGAGTACCCCAACCTCTTTGCAGAAAAACCTGGAAATAAACTAAAATATAATGATTTAATAAAACAGGTTTAAACTAACCAGAAATAAGACAGTTTTTGAGTGTGTGACAATATATACTTAATATTGTAAATAGATTTTAATTTTTTTAAATTTTTAAATGTTTATTTTTGAGAAAGAAAGAGAGAGTGGGGAGAGGGGGCAGAGAGAGAGGGAAACACAGAATTGGAAGCAGGCTCCAGGCTCTGAGCTGTCAACACAGAGCCCAACAGGAGGCTCAAACTCATGAACTGTGAGATTATGACCTGAGCTGAAGTCAGATGCTTAACAGAGCTACCCAGGTGCCCCCAATATTGTAATAGATCTTTACATTACAACATACATATAATACAGTAAAAACTCTCAAGTACACAGTTTTTAGGTTACAACAAAGATGAATTACCATTAAGCCACCATTCAGGTAAAAAAAAAAATAAAACTTTATACACCAGAACTCTCCTTGTGCTCTCTCCTCATTAACTACTGTTTTTTTTTTCCCTCTCCAAAGGTAATCACTATTCTTATTTACAGAACTGCATTTTATTTTTGTATTTTATATACATAGAATAAAATGATGTGGATTATTTTTAATTGGCTTCATTCACCTATCATTATGTTTGTGAGAATCATTTAGGTTATTGTGCATCGCATCAGTTCATTCATTCTTGCTGCTGATAATCACTGCATGGAATTACCAAAATTGGTTTCCTTGTTCTATTAAAGATGATCATTTCAGTTATATACAGTCTTTGTCTTTTACAACTATTGTTGCTATGAATATTATATATATATATATATATATATATATATATATCTTCTTTTTAATGTTTATTTATTTATTTTGAAAGAACCTGCACATGAAAGGGGAGGGACAGAGAGAGAGGGAGAGAAAGAATCCTAAGCAGGCTCTGCACTGTCAGTGCAAAATCTGATGCAGAACTCAATCCCACATGAGATCATGATCTGAGCCCAAATCAAGAGTCAGATGTTTACCCAACTGAAGCACTCAGGTACCTATGTATATGTTTCTTGATGAATATACACATGCATTTCTGTTGCCTATATTTCAGTAAAATTCTCCAATCCTCTAAGATAGACTGTCTGTATTAGATTTTTTTAATAGTTTGTTGTCAAATTGGTTTCCATATAACACCCAGTGCTTCTCCCCACAAGTGCCCCCCACCATGACCATCACCCTCTCTCTCCTCCTCCCCCTTCAGTCCATGGTTCGTTTTCAGTGTTCAGTAGTCTCCCTTGATCTGTGTCCCTCACTCTCCCCCGCTCTCTTTCCCCCATCCTCTCCCCATGGTCCCCTGCCAGGTCTCTCCTGTTAGACCTATGAAGGCAAACATATGATATCTATCCTTCTCTGGCTGACTTGTTTCTCTTAGCATGACACCCTCAAGGTCCATCCACTTTCCTACAAATGGCCATATGTCATTCTTTCTCATTGCCATATAATACTCCATTGTGTATATATATATATATATATATATATATATATATATATATACGCCACATCTTCTTGATCCATTCATCAGTTGATGGACATTTAGGCTCTTTCCATGATGTCTGTATTAGATTTTAATTAGCAATGTCAAACATTTCCCCAAAGTGATTGTTACAATTTACTCTCCAACCAACAGCACATGTGAGTTCCATCTTCACCAACAGGTATTGTAATCTTTTAAGCTTAAGTATTGGGTGTATAGGCTTTCACATTGTGGTTTTAAATTTATTTTATGATGACCAATGAGGTTGAACATTATATGTATACTTCTTGTCCATTTGACTATACTCTTTTTGATATTAGTTGTCCAAATCTCCTATTTGTGTGTGTTTTTAAATGTTTACTTGTCTTATTAGTTACTGAAGAAAGTGTATCAAAATCTCCAACTAATGTGGATTTACTTTTCTATTTCTGAAAAATTAGGGCTTACATATTTTGAGGCTGTACTAGAAGTGTTCAAATGTAGAAATATATATCTTCTATTTTATTATATTTTTGAGAAGGGGGAGAGAAAGAGAGAACATATGATTGGGAGAAGTACAGAGGGAAGGGGAAAGAGAAGCTTAAGCAGGCTCCAAACCCAGCACAGAGCCCAATGTGGGCTCGATCTTATAACCATGATATCATAACCTGAGCGAAAATAAAAATCAGGAGTTGGACACTTAATCGACTGAGCCATCCAGGTGCCCCTATACCTCCTAGATTCCTTTTAGCTTTATAAAATGTCCTGATTATTACCACTAATGTTTATTCCTTAATGTCTAATATATAGGATATTAGTATAGCTATGCTAGCATTCAAGTGGTTGTGCATGGCCCATTTTTTTTCTGTCCCTTTGATTTATAATCTGGATTTAAATCAACTCTTTACTATTGATCCTCTACTTCACTACCTTTTCTATGGGTTTTTTTTTTTTTTTTGCTCTTCTCAATTGTCTTCCTTTATATTAATTTAGTGTGTTTTATTATTGTAAAATTTTCCTGCTCTAGCTTACTAGTTTTACACTCTTCTACAATGGCTTCTCTAGACATTATAATTTGTTTTCTTGAATTATTAGACTTACTATAAATCAACACTTTAACTACATCCCAAATAAACAAACAACAAAACAAACAAATAAAAACACCTTATAGCTCTAACTGTATTTGTCCTTTCAAGATTCTTATGCTATTGTTTTTCAATGATTTTTTTTCTGGGTTTTAAATAATATCTGGCACAATTATTATATATATATGAAATTCATACTTTCCCATACATTTTCTCTTAATATATTCCTTAATGCATCTTTTGCCTCTCCCTAGAAACATATTTATTTTTTATATTTCATTAAATTTTTTAAAACATTTATTTATTACTGTGAAAGAGAAAGAGACAGAGCATGAACAGGGGAGGGCCAGAGAGAAGGGAAAACACAGAGAGAAGGGAAAACACAGAATCCCAAGCAAGCTCCAGGATCCCGACCCAGGGCTGGAACTCACAAACTGCGAGATCATGATCTGAGCTGAAGTTGGACACTTAAAGACTGAGTTTCTCAGGCCCCCCCTAGAAACATATTTCTGAATAACAGATTTAGTATTGGGCAGAAGAGAGTGTGAGAAAGTTAACACTTTATTTTTTAAGTTATTTAGTTAGCTAGTTAGTTAGCATGAGCTTGAAGAGAGGAGGGTGCAGAGAGAGAAAGACAGAGAGAATCTCAAGCAGTTTCTGCGATCTCAGCACAGAACCAACGCAGCGCTTGAACTCATGAACTGTGACCTCATGAACTCATGACCTGAGCTGAAATAAGGAGTCAGACGTTTAACCGACTGACACCCAGGTGTTCCAATATTTACTTTCTTTTAGTCACTTAACACATGGTTTCTGGCTTCCATTTTTTTTGTTAAGAAGTCAGCCATCAGGGGACGCCTGAGTGGCTCAGTCACTTAAGTCAGTCATCAGACATATTGGTGTTCTTTCGAATTTAAAGTTACTTTGCTCCTCTGGTTACTTTCAAAATTCTTTTTCTTTGTTACTTAACAATTTTAAAATTTTTGCACAGCTATAGATTTTTCTGTATATATCTTGCTTAAGAGTCTTCGTGAATCTTGAATCTATGACTTAATGTATTTCATCAACTTTTAAAAAATTATCTCTTCATATAGTACTCCTGCCCTTTTCTGTCTTTCTCTTTTCCTCAGATGCAAATTATCTGTATGTCAGATCCTTTACAATGTCTTCTACATTCCTTGTGCTCTTTACATTTTCCATTTGTTTGCCCCTCATTCTAGAGACACAGAAATTTCTCCTGGGTTTATATGTTATATTTTTATTTTCGGTTGTATCTAATCTTACATAAAAACCACTTATTGGGTAGTTTTTATTGGTTCTAAAATTTCCATTGTATTGATTTTTATAATTTCTAGTTCTCTGATGAAGCGCTTGCTCTTGTCATTTAATTTCTTGACATGTTATCACATAAAATGTCAAAATCTGATTTATTTTAGATCTATTTCAACTGCTTTTCTAAAAAATGTTCAATTTTTCTTTTTTCTTTTCTTTTCTTTTATATTTGTTGTCAAGTTGATTTCCATATAACACCCAGTGCTCATCCCAACAAGGGCCTTCCTCCATTCCCATCACCGCTCTTCTCCATTTCCCCCACCTGCATCAGACTTCAGTTTGTTCTCAGTATTCAAGAGTCTCTCATGGTTCGCCTCCCTCCCTCTCCCCAACTATTGTTCCCCTTCCCCATGGTCCTCTGTTAAGTTCCTTCTGTTCCACTTATAAGTGGAAACATATGGTATCTGTTCTTCTCTGCCTGACTTGTTTCACTTGGCATAACACCTTCAAGTTCATTCTTTCTCATTTCCATGTAGTATTCCATTGTATAGATAAACCAAATCTTCTTGATCCATTCATCAGTTGATGGACATTTAAGCTGTTTCCATGATTTGGCTATTGTTGAAAGTGTTGCTATGAACATTGGGGTACATGTGCCCCTATGCATCAACACTCCTGTATCCCTAGGGTAGATACCTAGCAGTGCTATTGCTGAGTCATAGGGGAGTTCTATTGTTAATTTTTTGAGGAACCTCCACACTGTTTTCCAAAGCAGCTGCACCAGTTTACATTCCCACCAACAGTGTAGGAGGGTGCTCATTTCTCCACATCCTCACCAGCATCTATAGTCTCTTGATTTGTTCATTTTAGCCACTCTGACCAGAGTGAAGTGGTATCTCAGATTAGTTTTGATTTGTATTTCCCTGATGAAGAGTGATGCTAAGCATCATTTCATATGTCTGTTGGCCATCTGATGTCCTCTTTGGAGAAGTGTCTGTTCATGCCTTCTGCCCATTTCTTCACTAAATTATTTGTTTTTCAGGTGTGGAGTTTGGTGAATTCTTTATAGATTTTGTATACTATCCCATTATCCAATATGTCATTTGCAACTATCTTTTCCCATTTCATTGGTTGCCAATTAGGTTTGATTGTTTCCTTTGCCATGTAGAAGCTTTTTATCTTGCTGAGGTCCCAATACTTCATTTTTGCTCTTGATTCCCTGGGATGTGTTGAGTTGGAAATTGCTGCAGTTGAGGTCAAGGAGGCTGTTTCCTGCTTTCTCCTCAAGGGTTTTGATGGTTTCCTGTCTCACATTAGGTCCCTCATCCATTTTGAGTTTATTTTTGTGTATAGTATAAGAAAGTGGTCTAATTTCATTCTTCTACATGTTGCTGTCCAGTTCTCCCAGCACCACCTGCTAAAGAAGCAGTCTTTTTTTCCATTGGATACTCTTTCCTGCTTTGTCAAAGATTAGTTGGCCATACATTTGTGGGTCCAATTCTGAGTTCTGTATTCCATTCCATTGGTCTATGTGTCTGTTTTTGTGCCAATAACATACTGTCTTGATGACAGCTTTGTAGTAGAGGCTAATGTCTGGGATTGTGATTCCTCCCATTTTGGTTTTCTTTTTCAATATTATATTGGATATTTGGGTTTTTGTGGTTCTATACAAATTTTAGGATTGTTTGTTTTCGCTTTGAGAAGAATGCTGGTGCAATTTCGATTGGGGTTGCATTGAATGTGTAGATAGCTTTCGGTAGTATTGACATTTTAACAATATTTATTCTTCCAACCCAGGATGGGATGTTTCTCCATTTACTTCGTAAGTTTTCTATAGTTCTCATCATACAGATCTTTTAGATTTTTGGTTACATTTATTTCTAGATATTTTATGATTTTTTTTGTGCAGTTGTGAATGGGATCTGTTTCTTGATTTCTCTTCCTGTTGCTTCATTATTGGTGTATAGAAATGAAACCAATTTCTGTACATTGATTTTGTACCCAGTGACGTTGCTGAATTCACAGATCAGTTCTAATAGACTTCTTTTTGAGTCTGTCGGGTTTTCCATGTAGAGTATCATGTCATCTGTAAAAAGTGAAAGTTGTCTTCATCTTTGCCGATTCTGATCCCTTTTATTACCCTTCGTTGTCTGATTGCTGAAGCTAGGATCTCCAGCACTATGTTATACAACAAAGGTGAGAGTGGACATCCTTGTCGTGTTCTTGATCTTGGGGGGAAAGCTCTCAGTGTTTCCCTGTTGCGGATGATATTAGCTGTGGGCTTTTCATAAATGGCACTTACGATGTTTAAGTAAGTTCCTTCTTTGTTTTATTTATTTTTTAATCGTTTATTGTCAAATTGGTTTCCACATTACACCCAGTGCTCTGCTCCATAAGTGCCCTCCTTGATTACCATCCCCCATGCCCCCCTCTCCCACCCCTTTCAGCCCTCTGTTCGTTTTCAGTATTCAATAATCTCTCATGTTTTGCATCCATATCTCCCCCCAACTCTCTTTCCCCATTCTCCTCCCTATAGGTCTCCTGTTAGACCTATGAGGGCAAACATATGGTATGTGTCCTTCTCTGCCTGACTTATTTCGCTTGGCATGACACCCTCGAAGTCCATCCAGTTTCCTATAAATGGCCATATTTCATTCTTTCTCATTGCCATGTAGTACTCCATTGTATATATATACTACATCTTCTTGATCCATTCATCAGGTGATTGACATTTAGGCTCTTTCCATGATTTGGCTATTGTTGACATTGCCACTATGAACATTGGGGTACATGTGCTCCTATGCATTGATGTTGTACCCAACAATGTTGCTGAATTCATGGATCAGCTCTAAAAGCCTCTGGTGGAGTCTGTCACATTTTCCATGTAGAGTATCATGTCATCTGCAAAAAGTGTTAAGTTTGACTTCATCTTTGCCAATTCTGATGCCTTTTATTTCCTTTTGTTGCCTATTGTTAATGCTAGGACTTCCAGCACTATGTTAAACAGCAGTGGTGAGAGTGGACATCCCTGTCGTGTTCCTGAACTCAGGAGAAAAGCTCTCAGTCTTTCCCTGTTGAGGATGATATTAGCTGTGGGCTTCTCATAACTGGCTTTTATGATGTTTAAGTAATTTCCTTCTATCCCGACTTGCTCAAGGGTTTTTATTAAGAAAGGATGTTATATTTTGCCAAATGCTTTTTCTGTATCTATTGACAGGATCATATGGTTTTGATGCTTTCTTTTGTTAATGTGATGTATCACATTGATATATTTGTGAATATTGAACCAGCCCTGTAATGTAAGAATGAATCCCACTTGATCATGGTGGATAATTCTTTTTATATGCTCTTGAAATTCAATTTGCAAGTATCTTGTTGAGGATTTTTACATCCATATTCTTCAAGGATATTGACACATAGTTCTCTTTTTTGCTGAGTTTCTGTCCTGTTTGGGATTCAAAATGATGCTGGCTTTGTATAATGAGGCGGATTGTTTTCCTTCCTTTTCTATTTTTTGTAATAGCTTGAGAAGAATGGGGATTAACTCTGCTTTAAATGTCAAGTAAAATGCCCCAGGGAAGCCATCTAGCCCATGACTCTTATTTTTTGGTAGATTTTTAATCACTGATTCAATTTCTTCACTAGTTATGGCTCTGTTCCAATTTTCTATCTCTTCCCATTTGAATTTTGGTAATGCATGTGTGTTTAGGAATTTGTCCATTTCTTCTAGGCTGTTCAGTTTGTTGGCATATAATATTTTATAGTATTCACTGATAATTGCTTGTATTTCTGAGGTTTTGGTTGTAATAAATCAATTTTCATTTGTGATTTTGTCTATTTTGGTACTCTCTTTTTGAGAAACTTGGCTAGAGGTTTATCAATTTTATTTATTTATATTCAAAAAACCAACTCTTGGCTTCGTTGATCTGTTCAATTGTTTTTTAGGATTCTATATTGTTTATTTCTGCTCTGTTTTTTATTATTTATCTTCTTTTGCTGGGTTTGGGGTGCTCTTGCTGCTCTGCTTTCTAGTTCCCTTAGGTGCACTGTTAGGTTTTGAATTTGTGCTTTTCCTAGTTTGCTGAAATAGGCCTGGATTGTAATGGACTTTCTTTTTAGGTCTGCCTTTGCTGATCCAAAAGAGTTTGGATTGTTTTATTTTCATTTTCGTTTCTGTATAAATTTTAATTTTTCCTCTAATTGCCTGATTGGCCCATTCGTTCTTTATTGGGTTGTCTTTAACCTCCATGTTTTTGGAGGTTTTCCAGACTTTTTCCTGTGGTCCCAGGTTTCATAGGATTGTGTTTGTTTTTGGAGGTTTTCCAGACTTTTTCCTGTGGTCCCAGGTTTCATAAGATTGTGATCTGAAAGTGTGTATGGTATGATCTCAATTTTTTTTATATTTATTGAGGGCTGCTTTATGACCCAGCATGTGATCTATCTTGGAGAATGTGTCATGCACACTTGAGAAGAAAGTGAATTCCCTAGCCTCAGAATATAGAGTCTAAATATATCTGTCAAATCCATTTGTTCCAATGTGTTGTTCAGGCCTATTGTTTCCTTAGTGATTATCTGTCTAGTTGATCTATCCATTGGTGTAAGTGGAGTATTAAAGTCCCCTACTATTAGCACATTCTTATCAAGAAGATTGTTTCTATTTGTGATTGTTTTATGTATTTGGGTGCTCCAAAATTCCGGTGCATAGACATTTATAATTGTTAGCTCTTCCTGACAGATAGAGCCTGTAATTATTTTATAATGTGCTTCCTCATCTCTTGTTACTGCTTTAACTTTAAGGTCTAGTTTTTCTGATATAAGTATGGCTACTCCAGCTTTCTTTGGCTTCTAGTAGCATGATAGCTATTTCTCCATTCACTTCCAATCTGAAGAGGTCCTCATGTCTAAAATGAGTCTCTTGTAATCAGCAAATAGGTGGATTTTGTGATTTTTACCCATTCTGATACCCTATGTCTTTTGATTAGAGCATTTAGTCCATTTACATTCAGTGTTATTATTGAAATATACGGGTTTAGAATCTTTGTGTTCTCTGTAGGATTCATGCTTTTAGTGGTGTTTCTGGTACCTTGTGTTCCTTACAATATTTCCCTAATAGAATCCCTCTTAGGATTTCTTGCAGGGTTTGTTTAGTGGTGATGAATTCCTTCAAATTTTGTTTATTTGGGAAAACCTTTATCTCTCCTTCTATTTTGAATGACAGGCTTGCTGGATAAATGATTCTTGGTTACATATTTTTTCTGTTCATCACATTGAAGATTTCCTGCCTTTCCTTTCTGGTCTGCCAAGTTTCAGTAGATCGGTCTGCAACTAGTCTGATAGGTCTCCCTTTGTATGTTAGGGCTCTTTTATCCCTACCTGCTTTCAGAATTTTCTCTCTATCCTTGTATTTTGCCAGTTTTACAATGATATGTCATGAAGTAGATTGATTCAAGTTATGTCTGAGGGGAGTTCTCTGTGCCTCTTGGATTTCAATGTCTCTTTCATTCCCCAAACTTGGGAAGTTCTCAGCTATAATTTGTTCAAGTAACCCTTCAATCCCATTTTCTCTCTCTTCTTCGGGAATTCCTATGAGAAGGATATTGTTCTGTTTGATTGCATCACTCATTTCTCGAATTGTGCTTTTGTGCTCATGGATGAATTTATCTCTCTTTTTATTTTTTTGGCTTCTTCATTTTCTATAATCGTGTCTTCTAACTCAATTATTCTCCTCTTTGCCTCTTCAGTTTGTGCAGTGGCCATCTCCATTTTTTATGCACCTCATTTATAGCATTTAAAAATTCATCACAACTATTTTTAAGTGCCATAATCTTTGTAGCAATAGCTTCTCTGGTGTCTTCCATGGCTTTTTATTTTCTTTTATGCTTTTTACTTATTTTTCAGAGAGAGAGAGAGTGACAGTGTGAGCAGGGGAGGGTCAGAGAGAGAGAGAGAGGGATATACAGAATCCAAAGCGGGTCCAGGCTCTGAGCTAGCTGTCTGCACAGAGCCCAATGTGGAGCTTGAACCCACAAACCGTGAGATCATGACCTGAGCCAAAGCCAGATGCTTAACTGACTGAGCCACTCAGGCGTCCTTTCCATGGCTTTTTCAAGCCCAGCATTTAATATTATGACTATTTGTCTAAATTCTTTGTCAGTTATGTTGCTTATATTTGTTTTGAGCACTTCTTCATCTGTCATTTCTTCCTCAAATTTCTTTAGAGGAGAGTTCTTCCATTTCATCATTGTGGCTACCTTTCTGTGTCTTGTAGGTTTTAAAATCTTGTTATATGCTTTGCACCTGCGAGTTCTGCTATATTAAAGGAGGCTCATAGACTGTCTGGGGCCTGTCTATTCAGGAAGTGTTCTTTTAATGGTATCCCTTTGTCTGTGTCTTTGGTTATTTTATTTCCCAACTCATAATGATATTTGGGACTCTCCACCGTGTGTACTTTGGCTTGTCTCTTGAGGTGGCCCTGGCATTCTGACATCACCCATCCCATGCTGTACCAGAGACCATGGGTCCAGACCGATCTCGACCACCACCCACCTGCCAAGAAGGAGGCTCACAGGGATGTGCGGGCCATGGAATCTAAAGGACAGCCACTGGGAATATGCCGCCTGGTTTCCCTTTATTCTTTCTGATTGTTTATAACAGTATATATGAAATATTTTAGATAAAATTTCAATACTGTATTTTAAATTATTTGTGTTGCAAAAATACACCATATTTCTTTTGAGCTTTTAGTGAAATATGCTTTTTGTGTGATTATGTGTGTTTGTTGTGTGTATACATGTTAAGATCAAGAAAAAACTCAGCTACACATTGCAGTTGATGTAGTTTTGAGTAAAGACACATAGAACATGATTTTGTCTGGTGTGGCTCGTTAGGATTTTCCAGAGAAATATACCAATCAGATGTATAGATAGATAGAGAGATGGGGGGAGGGCAAGAGAGAGAGAGAGAAAGAGAGAGAGAAGATTGATTCATTTTAAGGAATTTGCTCATTCAATTATGGGGGCTGGTAATCTGCAGGTCAGGTAAGCAGCCTAAAGTTGACTTAAGAGAGGCTTAATGTTCCAGCTTGTGTTGAAGGTAATCTGGAGGCAGGATTCCCTCTTTATTAAAGGATATTAGTATTTTTTTTCTTTCAAGACCTTCAGCTGATTGGATGAAGCCTGACAATATGATATAAGGTGATTTTGTTTTACTCAAAGTCTACATAGCAACATTTAGACTGGTTTTCAACCCAATATCTAGATGCCATGGACTAGACAAATTGACATACAAAATTAACCATTGCATAGTATATAATTAGGTGGCTCATAAGCCAAATTAGAATCATAAGTAACTAAGAGAACATGCCCCACTTCCTTCCAAGAAATAGTACTGAGATCATTGAATTTTTACAAGCTTTACAATGGAGTGCTTGCCAATGCTCATAGATCTTAAGAACAGAGAACTGATACTAGTTATAATCATTGATAGTTAATATACATTTTTATATTTTTAGATAAGATTAAAAACTTAAGACACACAAATTTACACACTGCAGTGAATACTGTGGTGTGCTTCCCACATCATTTTTGATGTCAATAGGCTCACCCCACAGCTTCTAGAGACTATTTTTCCTTACGGCCCACAACTGTGTCCCTCACTGGAAAGTGTTCTCACATTCAGAAACTGCCTTAAGTTTATGACCTCTCCTAAGTGACCGACCTGGCCATTGACTGGCTTAATCCCTTACAATAAGACAGTTCTGAGGGAGAATTTAACTCTAGCTTCACGTTTTCCCATAAAAGTGCTTAAAGCTTTATTTGAAGCTACACTATAAGTCAACGTTTCCTTTGTTCAATTCTGCCTTCCTTAGTATTCTAGTTATATTTCTTCAGAATACTTCCCAACAAATTTAGTGCTCCTGTGTTAGGTCTGTACTTATGGGAAGCTAAGATTTGCATACAAAAGGCTTATTGGTGAATGTTCCAAAGAATATGTTTAAGGGCGTAAGAGTGCAGCAACAGTTGACCTGTGATTTAATTACAGCTAAGACTCTTTCCAATCCCATGAGGAATGCAGAACAGAAGTGACCTTTCATAATTGACCTGAATTGAAGTAAGGGATCTGGCCTTTCTCTCTCTTTATACAGCAGTCGTTGAATGCAGGTATACCTTGACAAAGACCCATAACTTTGGGTTAGACAGTTTTTTTTTTTTCAAAAAAAGAAAACATCCTGTGAAGGTACGCCTTTTTGAACCATCAGCAGGCACCAGTCTTATCAAATGGGAGAATGTTTATTTAACCCTGAAGAGCCAGGTAGCACATTATAGTGTTCACTAAGAAACTGAACTCTTTGTTTCATATTCTGTTCCCTAGTACCAAAAGTATTCCTTGGGAGCAGACCATGAAATGCAATTTTGGATGTGGTTGCCTGGCAATAAGAACCTTGTCAGTTATGGTATATGGTACATGGGTAATTATTGCATAGTGACAGTCTAACTCTAAACTTTCAGCAATGTAAACTGAGAAAGAATACAAGTAAAAAAGATGAGCTGGCTGGTGAAACGTACCTAGTGTAAAAGAAATGATAACTATAAGAATTTGGAAATTGGTATCTGTTGATAAGCACTGATTTCTAAAAGATATAATATCAGATTAACTACTTATTCAGTCAAAATATGAAAGCCAAAGGATCTCCTTCATATGACTGCCCTACAGCTAGAAGGCAAACAAAACAAAAAACCAGTCTTAGGATTTAATTTGAAAAGTAATAAAGCTTTAGAGAAATATCCCAGTTCTGCCAATTTTCACATGGCAATCTAAGATCCGAACAGGAAATTAGTAAGACACCGAGTCTTATGATTGATATACCTGGGTGGATACATGTCATAATCTTGAACACCAACATCCACTTACACTTGCTGGGTCTGCAAAAGTAGCCCACATACTCATTAAAAGTTAATCTCTTCTTACCCGTACTCATAGATTATACAGAAGCCTAAAATGAGGTAAGTGTCTTATAAGACAATTCTTACGCCTATCTCAAGTTCTATCCCCACTGCCTCTTCTGACAACAAGAACAATAGCAACCATCAAATTTCAGCTTGACCTTATCAGAAATGCTCTGAGCTTGGTAAAGGAGGACTGAGACTACCAAAAACAAAGCTGAATAATTCAGTTAGTTATAAACTGGGAACCAGTGGACATGTATAGAGCTGGATTCTGAGAATGCTGGAATATGTGATGCAGAACATAAAGTTCGATGAGGGAGGGTTTATGGATATTGGAACATTCTCTCATGATACAAGATGTATTACCCTGGGGAGAACCCAGGAGACATTGCCAATACATTGGTAGGATGGGTTTTGGCTGATGGGAAAAGCAATCTTCACTAAAAGTAATACGTCACTGATTTAATTTTAATCTGCCATAATTGACTATTTAAATAATTAACAGAAGAATCAAAATGTAAAGATAATAAGACATGCCAGCCAAGAGTAAATCTGAAAATCCTACCAGTTATTTTCATAAAAGAGACCAAAGGATACTCCATCTATCAAAATGATAACAAATGTGACAGTGAAAGGGACAAAAATGCCACTGAGATTCTCAGCAGTGGCTTGCTACTGGAGTTTGAGGCTGAAGAGAGGCAATGCTATTATAGAGCTGGGGACTATAAGAGCAAAGGGAATGAAATAACAGCAACCACATGTTGGTGCTTAACTATCAGAAGCAGCATTTGGAAAAATCATAAAATAATTGGCAAGATTGAAGTGGCAGCCAGAGCAGAGAAGCCCAATGTTAAGAAAACTAAGAAGATAATTCAGAGAACTCAGAGTCCGTAGGGGCAAGATAAATGGACATTCAAAGAAGGTATTACTGTTCTGTTCCATCATGTATGGAGCCTGAAAGTTGTCACTTCATCCTAACAACAAGTAAAAAAACTGAATAAACTGAAAATTCAACTCTGTGGGGCAACAAAGATATAGCAAACACAAAATGGGAATACCAGAAAAATAGAAAAGCAAAGGAAAACAGAAAACAGTAGTTAAAGTGATAATGTCGGAGACTTTCACCAAATTAATGTCAGAAACCACAAAATTCAGGAAAATCAGAAAACCACAAGCAGAAAAAAAATCCATCTACATATATTGTATTTAAACTACAGAAAATCAAAGATAAAGAAAAAATCTTGAAGGAAACCAAGGGGGAGAAAAACAACTTAGTTATAGAGAAGCAAAGAATTATATCTAACATTTCCTCCAAAATCACAAAAGCTAGAAGAGAATGGAGTGAAAAATGTGTTGTGTCAGCAGGAGCCCTTCTTAGTGTTGACAGTACACAAATTTATTTTTCTATCCTGTTAGTAGAACACATCAACAATGAATTACAGATTTTCCCTTGCAAAGACAGTTCTTTCTCACCAATTTATACATAGGCAAAAGCCACATCTAGAATGGAAAACAAGATACATTTTTTTGTATGTATTTATCAGCAACTATTTTTACAAATAAGTATATCTCAGTACATTCCCCTTTTGAAAAAAGTGAGGGGAGAGTTTAATCTGATATAAGTAGAGCTACCCTTGCTTTTCTTGACCAATTGGTTAAATGTCCTTTTTCATCCCTTCACTCTCAATCCATATGTGTCTTTAAGGTTGAAGGTGAATCTCTTGTAGATAGCATACTGTTAGATCCTGTATTTTTAAAAAAATCCATTCAGCAAGTCTTTGCCTTTTAATTGAGAATTTAATTGGTTTACATTTAAAATCATTATTGAGGGCTAAGTATATACGATTGCTATTTTATTTTTTTCAGGTTGTTTTTTGTTGTTATTGTTGTTCCACTTTTCCTTGTTTCTTATTCTGACTTCTTTTTTGTGTTTTGATGTCTTTTGCTCTGGATATGTTTTGAGTTCTTTATCATATTCTTTTGTGGGATTACTACTGGATTTTCCCTTCTGTTTACCATGAGGCCAATATAAAATATTCTAAACATATAACACCCTATTTTAAACTAAGAGTAATTTAACTTCAATAAGAAGTACAAACTGAACACTTTTACTTCTTCTCCCTCTCATATTTTGTGTTATTGCCTTTACAGTTTACATGTTTTTCATACTGTGCAACTAATAACCATTTATTGTAGTTAGATTATTTTTTACATTAAACGTATTGCAGTGTTAATGAACATAGTAATGTTTATTTTTTGAACTTTCAAACTAGGATTTTAAGTAAATTATACACCATTGTTACCATATTGCAGAATCCAATTATAACTATATATTTACCATTACCATTGAGATTATGCTACCTTTTTATGTTTTTGATGTTAATTAGCATTCTTTACTTACACTCAACTAGCTCCTTTAGCATTTCTTGTAAGGCAGTTCTTGTGGAAATGAACTCCTACAGCTTTTGTTTGTCCAGGAAAGTCTTTACCCTTCTTTTTTTTCTGATGGACAGCTTTGCTGGGTATAGAAATCTTGGTTGATACTGTTTTCTTTCAATATTTTGAATATGTCATTTCATTCTCTTTTGGCCTGAAGAATGTTGAAAACCCTATCTCTTTCTGCTCCTGAAACCATTTATTAATCTTTGGTTTTTGACAATTTACTTATGATGTGTATTGGTGTAGACATTTTTCTTTTCAACCTATTTGGAATCCTTTGTGCCTCATGGATCTGTGTGTCCAGTTCTTGCCCCAGATCAGGAAGTTTTAGTCATTATTTCTTTAAATATACTTTCTGTCACCTTCACTTTTCCTTCTGGAATTCCCAAAATGTGAATACAGTTTCTTTTCATTGTGTTCCATAATTCCCATAGATTTTGTACATTCTTGTTCATTCTTTTTTTGTTTTTCTATTTGCTCCTCTTGTGGGGTAATTTCTATTGTCTTATCCTCCATCTCACAGATTTATTCTCTGCATAGTCATTTCCATTTTTGAAACTCTCTAATAAATCCTTCAGTTCATTTATTGTATTTTTCAACTCCAAAATTTCTTTCCTTATTAAACTTCTCATTTTGTTCATGTACTGTTTTCCAGTTTGTTTAGTTGTCTGTGTCTTCTTGCAGTTTACTAAACTTCCTTAAGAGGATTATACTGAATTCTTTGCCTGCCAGTTTATATATCTCCATGTCTTTAATGTTTTATTTTTATTTTTGAGAGGGAAAGAGAGACAGAGCATGAGTGGGAGAGGGGCAGAGAGAGAGAGGGAGACACAGAATCAGAAGCAGGCTTCAGGCTCTGATCTCTTAGCACAGAGCCCAATGCGGGGCTCGAACTCACAAACTGTGAGATCATGACCTGAGCTGAAGTCAGACACTCAACCAACTGAGCCACCCAGGAACCCCTATCTCCATTTTTTTTGTCATTTATAAGAGCTTTATTAGTTTCTTTTGGTGGTGTCATCTGTACCTGAATTTTTATGATCCTTGATTCCTTATGTAGATATCTACACATTTGAGTAATTGGGCTCCTCTTCAAGAATTTATGGGTTTGTTTTGACAGAAGCAGTTCTTTACCAGTCAGCTCAGTTTGAATTTTTGGATATGTCTTCTGGTAATGTCCTTGGACAGGTGGTATTGCTCTTATGGTATATTTTGGGGCAGGTCATCTGTCTAGGCTCTGAGGATTGGGTTGTTCCTCTTGCTGAAAACAATTGGATAGAACTGCTGGTTTGGTTCCCTTCACAAGTGAGTCTGCAGGGTGGGATCTATGGTTGCTTGGATTCTCTGGTCAAGATTTCTAGATGGTCAAGACTGAGTACCATATTCATAATAGATGAGGCTATCCATTAACTTCCTTGCTGTAGCAATGCATCAGAACAATACCCTAGGCTAGTACAGCTCATTGTTTGTGGACCTTGGCCAAAGTGTGCACCAAATTCCCTGGTCAGGTGAATAGAGGGTTTTGCTCTGTAGAAGGTGGAAACCAGGGGTTGTGCTTTTTATTCAAGTGCCAGTGTATGTAGGTTGTTGAATGGGCTATGCAGCTTCCTGTGTACTCTAGTTACATTCCCTGGTCAGACAAGATGAGGCTGTACTCGGCAATGAAAATAGCTACAAATTAAATTTCCTACCAGACATAGCAGAATCATCTCTAAAGCTGGTAAGTCTTTACTTGTTGTCTTAAGTAAAATGAACCTGCACTCCAGTTGTCTTCAGGGCCACTGGCTTTGCTCTTCATACTATCAGTTCTGTCTACCAATTGACTCAAGTGTGACTGAGCTGCACAGCTTCCAGGAGTTATCTCCAGCCCTTCTAGCCTGATGAGGCTAGAAGACACTCTCCACACTAGATGTGGCTATAGCTCATTTTCCTTGACTGGGAAAGAAGAAGAGGAGCCACTCCAAGCTACTTTTAATTTCCCAATAGGCTCTCATGTTGGAGGGTACAAGAGCTACCCTCAACCTTGGTTATGCATTAATTTACCTGCTTGGGCATGGCATGGGAACACTTCAGCTCAGTATTTCCTTTATTGTGGAAGTGATCAGCTCTGCCTGCCTGCCTCTTGGTTCAAGTTGCTCCTGGGCTTTATAGCTTCCAGGAGTTGTTGCTACCCTATCTGGTCAGATGGGGCTGGAAGACATTTTCCCAAGTGGGTGTGGCTGTCATTTGGCTTCTTGTATATGCATAGTACACCAGTCTCTAAGAACATCAAAACTCCTTGTGAGGTCCAGCAACACTCCTTGTTTGAGGACCAGAAAAACTCTATTAAAAACCTCTTGTCTGAATCAAGCAAATCTTCACCCTGTCAGGTTCCCTGTTCAGGTTGTGTTCCTGACTTGGTTTTACAAATGAACAAAGTCTCTGGTTGGAATTGCTAGTTGGTATTGCAGTTATTAATTCAGTCCACCAAAATGCATCTTCTGGTTGTCAGTTCCTCTTTTCTGTCACATTTAGATTCCCAATAGTTGAGCCCCACAGATTATCCTGCAACCCCTATGGGACAAAATCAGAGTAGAAGTTTCCACAAAGTAGCTCACAATGTCTGGGAGGTTGGTTGTCCCTTCTGGGTTCTTTTTGCATAATTGAAGGGCTGGAGACTTAGGAGAGACCTTTCTGTATGGTGTTATATTGACCTGGAGTAGAGATAACGTGGTCAACGTGTAGTTGCTTCTCTTACCCTCTAATGTAGTCTGTCATGGTCTTTGTGGTAGAGAGAGAACTTCAGCCTCACCCCTGTGTTTTAGGATTCTCTTAATGGTGTCTTGTTCTTAAATGATTGCTAGGTGTTCTTCTTGTGAGGGAAAAGTGAAACTAAGAACAACCTATGTTGCCATCTTGGTGATATCACCCTAGCTGAGAACTTTTTACATCAATTTGCGAATGCCCACATTGAAAAGAGAAAATGCCGTGGATAGCATGCCAGTGAAAATAGTCTCCCTCAAATGCAAAGCAATAATAAAAAAATAGAAGCAGAAGAATCAGTTATACTGATAGAGCTTATGTAATTGGAAATGATTACCTTCTAATGAGCTATTTTCCTTACTAAAATGGCAGTATAACTGGCTACAAGTAGTTGTAGATGGCATTTCATTCACTGGGAAACAAGGGCCATATCCAATATGTTGGGAAGTATGTGCATACTAAGGGACATCTGGCAAAGCCATTTTGTATTTACTTCCAAGTGCCCTGGAAGGTCAAAAGCAGTTTGTACCTTCCTCTGTTACTCTAGTACAGTCAAGAAAACATTGTATAAAGAAAGATATAGATTATCTATTAACTTTGTGGCGTCTCAGTATAATTGTTTCACTTAACTCATAAAATGAAGCTAAAAACGACAATATAGAACTGTGCATTTTTATAAAACCCTATATAATCATAACCATTCAAGTCCATACAAATGAAGTGGAAATCCAAATATAGAGATATATTTAATTTTTTTTGTTTCTTCTTTCCAAAGTGTTTCAAAAAGAAGATAATCCATTATGTAAATTGAAATAGCAGTTTATTAAAGCTGAATGCCAAAGCTTTAAATATTAAATTACATGATCTTAAATGTGAAAATAGAGACATACTAACTTAGGAAATGTTAACAATATATGTTTCAGCTACTTATCAAGAAGTCTGATTCATGTGAAGAAATTTATAACATTCAAGAAAAATTCCTAGAAGTCTTTCTTTCTTTTACCTCCCACATCCAAAAGAATATAAAGCTCAAATTTACTTTATTTAGTAACTTCCTTTTGACTCATTATCCTTAAAATCGGACAACATTTGCCTGACATCAGACTGTAACCACGATGACCAATGCATCCTCCTGACTGAGGATTCCTCCTTTTAAAAATGCATACTAGCCTTTGTCTCATAACTGGTTTGCTCTTTCTTTTACTGGTTTGCTCTTTCTTTTACTGCCTAACTAGAGTTAGGCAATGCGAGGAAAGCATCAAATACTCCTTTAACCCCTCCCTTTTTGAGCCAATGGTCAAATCAAATCTTTCTGTTCTTCATTTCCTTTCTTTAAAATCTGCCCTGATTCAATTTCTCTCTCAAAAGTCAAAGGAGTCCCAATACTCCAAATGTACCCTGGTCCTCAGTGCACTCAAAGGATGAAAATTGTTTACATTCTTTTCACTTTTTCCACAAAACTCTTACTCACCAGATCTTGAGATAAGAGGTTGAGGAGCATTGAAAAGATGCTATCACTTTCTCTAGTGAGAGAGTGAGTATTGTACCATCTTTTGCCAACATTTTCATGTTACAGTGAGTCTTCAAAGCCCACCTCCATACCTTTAAAGTCTAGAGTCTTTCTAGACCTTCCTTAATATTGACAAAGAGGATAATGTGAAATTGCAAATAATATTCCAGATTAGAATTTTGGAATCAGAAATAATATTGATCTTGTAAACTGCCTGATAATGATACACACATATTATTCCATTGGGTATGCTTTAAGAATAAGAGGAAGGGATATATTAATTATGATTTTTAACTGATAAACTCCTACTCTTAGCTCCTGCTGCAGATATATTTCTGAATATATTTCAAACATTTAGCAAAGTCATCAGAAATCTCATACTGGTACTCCTCATTCCAACCACTTTTCTGTTAGCATTTGGAACATGTTTTTAAAAACCAAGAAGCAAAATTTAAACTTCCTTGTGTAAACAAGTTAACAGAAATACATATCTATGTTCAAGACATATGTTCTAAAATACCCTAAGTAATAGTGTCACAGTGATCAAGAATATTGGTAATTTTTGTCCTTTGTTATAAAAAACCCTGTTAGAGCTAAAGGATATCTGCAATTGCTCTTCAAATTTTGTTATTCTGGTTTATGAATTGTAAGTATATTGGAAAGTTTTCAAGTAAATAAGTTAATTATTCTTATCTCATTTTTACTTTAGTTTTTAAAAGCAACTAACTACCAATTCAATGGTTCTAGTGAGTTCGTTTTGAGGAACAGAGTATTCCAAGAAGCATGTTATAAACATTTTTGAAGTTACTCTGAACATTAAACTGTAATAGGAAAATCTGAATTATACAGTAATAGAAGACATTCCTATAACTGATCTCCTTTTGAAAATGAACCACTTTGTAGGAGCTCATTGCTTAAATAATGGATAAAAAATTGTATTTATAGACTACCTCTAAACTATGTGAAAAATTAAAAGTAAAAAATAAAATATACAACATGATGATTTAGTGTACATATAGATTGTGAAATGATTACCAAGATAAAGTGAATTAGCACATTAAAAAAAATACAGAATTCCTAAGAGGAAAAATAATACACTTTTCTTTCAAAGAGTTCATAGCATAATGACAGAATAAAGAATCTAGTAGTATTTAAATATATGGTGGCAAGGCCAGGAGCAATTTTAAGTATTAAGGAACTTAGATTTTGAAATTATGTTAATTTTACATATTAAAACTATTTTTATTCCAAAACAATACAGTTATTAAGAGTTGACAATCATAGGATGCCTGGGTAACTCAGTTGGTTAAGTGTCCAACTTGGTTTTGGCTCAGGTCATGATCTCAGTTTCATGAGTTCAAGTCCTGTGTGGGGTTCTCTGCTGGCAGAGAAGAGCCTGCTTGGAATAATCTCTCTCTCCCTTTCTCTCTGCCACTCCCCCATCCATGCTGCCTCTATCTCTCTCAAAATAAATAAATAAACTTGAAAAAAAGAATTGATAATCACTTGAAGATTAAAAAAAAAAAGGTGTTTTCATTATTATAAGACCTCCATTTCTGTTACCAGTACTTGTATTAACAAAGCATATTCATAATATACACCTTACCTGAAACCCTTCTTTTTGTGTGTGTTGAGTGTTACATATTAGCTTATAGAGATGAACTATTTCATGAAATCATATCTCTTTAGCTGATTCTTTTAAAGCATGCCGATATTGGAGTTCTTCAGGTTTCTTCTGCCCTGACCCCTTCTCTTCATCCACACTAATGACTTCAATTACCATCTATATGGTCCTGATTTCCAAATTTATTATCTCCAATACAAGCATTGCTCTTGAGCTTTGGTGTTATGGATTTATCTCCTCAAACATGCTATATCCCAAACTGAGCTAGTCATCTTCTTCTATCAATCTTTCTTTTGTGTGTGTTCTTGTCACTCTCGTCTACCCCACTGACTGATCAAACGCGTTTTTATCCTCCTCCTCGCTTATTCTTACTTCACATCTAAGTAATAGCCAAGATACATGAATTTATTTCCTAAATCTTTTTTTACATAATAGCTTTATTTATATATAACTCATATACCACAAAATTCACCTATTTAAATTTGCAACTCAATTTTTAAAAAATATATATTTATAAATTGATGTAACCACATTCAGTTTTAGAACATGTTTATTCTATTCCACAAAGAAACCTAGTACCTATTAGCAGTTAATTTCCATTTCTCCTTCTCTGCCAGCACTAGGCAACCACTCTTCTACTTTCTGTCTCTATGAATTTTCCTATTCTGGACATTTTATATAAAAAGAATAACACAATATGCATTTTTGAGCTTATTTCTACCACATAACATAATGCTTTCAAAATTCATCCATGTTGTTGTATGTATCAGTACTTAATTTCTTGTTATTCCCAAGGAATATTCTATTTTATAGCTATTTATTCATTTATCAGTTGATGAATATTTGTACTGTTTCCACATTTTGACTATTATAAATAAGGCCATTATAAACATAATTATATAAGTTTGTGTGTGGACATGCTTTTATTTATCTTGAGAATATATCTTGGGAGTATAGTTGCTTGGTCATATGGTAACTATTTTTAAACTTTTGAGGACTGTCAGGTAGTCTTCCAAAGTAGCTGCAATATATCATGCTTCTGTATGTGGGGGGTTATTTTCTCTACATTATCACTAACATTGGTGATTAACTGTCATTTTTTCTTAGAGTAATTCTCAAAGGAATAAAGTGGTATCCCATTGTGGTTTTGATTTGGGTTTTTCTGATAGCTAATAATGTTAAGCATGTCTTCATGTATATATCGGTCATTTGTAAATCTTCTTAAGAGAAATGTATATTTGTATCTTCCGATCCTTTTAAACTATTTGACTTTTATTGTTCATTTGTAAGTGTTCTTTATTTACTCTAGTTACAAGTCTCTTAATATAAATAATTTGCAAATACTATCTCCCATTCTGAGTTTTCATTTTATTTTTAATGGTAGCCTTTGAAGCACAATAGTTTTAAGTTTGAGGAATTCCAATTTATTTATCTTTCCTTTAGTTGACTGTGTCTTTGGTCTCTATCAAAGAAAATTTTGCCTTGTTAAGAGTCATGAAGATTTATGACAATTTCTTCTGAGATTTTTAGAGTCTTAACTCTTGTATTGAGGCCTATGTTCTATTTTGAGTTTATGTTTATGTATAGTGCGACTCCTAAATAATTTTTAAATTTGTCTCCTCATTTCCAACCAAATGGCCACTCCCATTGTCTAAGTCAATGACATATTTTGCAAAGATTTCCACATGAATCTTTTTGTGGTTTATGTTGCTTTCAGTCTGGCTCACCTCCCCTTTATATTCTGAAATAAGTAAGCAGTCTTTCTAAAATACACAGTCTTCTCAGAGAAATATATTTTTAATGATGCAAAGCATATCTCAGGCTTTAGCCTTAGAAACACTAAATTAAATAGAGAAGTGTCTGATGAAATAGTTTCGTATATCTGACAGTTTTTTTGAGTAACTTTCTAACTAATTTTAAATCTGAATGCATGAATATTCTCTAAGATTTCAGAGTAACAAAGTGAAATTCCTATTCCAAACTCTAAGAAAGGTAAAAAGAGGGGTGCCTCAGTGGCTCAGTCAGGTAAGCATTGGACTTTGGCTCAGGTCATGATATTGTGGTTGTGAGTTCAAGCTCTGCATTTGGCTCTGTGCTGACAGCTCAGAGCCTAGAACCTGCTTCAGATCCTGTGTCTCCCTCTCTCTGCCCCTACCCCACTCATTCTATATCTCTTTCTCTCTCCTAAAAATAAGTAAACATTAAAAAAATTTAAAAAGAAAGGTAAAAAGAAATATTTTCTGTTGTGTTTTGTAATTATTGTTTTTGACTAATGTATGTAGTAATAAGTTATATGAAAGGATTCTTTTCAAAAAATGACATCCATAGTATATCCACACCACATAATATGCACAAAATTACAAATGAATAAAGAATATAACAAATTAGGAATTTTTTCCTTATATTTTTAGATCTCAAGTTAGAAAATAAAGTATGAAATGAATACTTTGAATATTTTTATTTTTGAAAGAGAGAGAGAGAAAGAGAGCTTGCACATGCTCTCACAGGAGCAGGGACAAAGGGAAAAGGAGAGAGAATCTTACGCAGGCTCCATGCATAGTGTGGAACCCAATGTGGATCTTGATCTCATGGCCATGAGACCATGACTTGGGCCAATATCGAGAATCTGATGCTTAACTTATTAAGCCACTCAGGTGCCCCAAGGTGAGATTTTTTTTTTTTTTTTGCCTTTAGAGTCAAACAGCATTAATGTTGTGTCCATATACCTAGTATTTGGTTTTAAACAAAATAAACCATAAATAAATTGATTTCTAAGTGAATTAATAAAATGTGAGTTTGATAATATGATAAATGAGAAGAAAATATACTTATTTGAATTGCTAAATATTGTGGAATAGTTGAATTTCTCAATTAAAAGGTTAGTATAAATTGAGACAATATAATATTTCAATACTAATTTGATAATTTTGCAAAATCAGAAACAGTGATCTTTAAATGTCACAAATTGTTTCATGTAAAGCCAAAAATGAAATTTTAGTCTTTTATTGTATCCTATCAGAGATTAAACTACTTAATCCATGAATAAACTGAAATATTCTATTTTCATAGAACTTAAATCTTGGTTTCCTTCCAAGAAATGCCTGCAGGATTTACATGATGACCTGATATACAAAACATTCTTACTGTATTCACAGAGATGTAAAAAGTCTATGAAAGGCAAGAAAGAGCAGAATTTTTAAAATTTACTGGAACAAGTACTGCATTATGAACAATATGCTATTTTCTCTTGGGAACTTATCTGTGAAAGAGAAGCCTGGTTATTATGCCCTGAATGCAACGATGAAAATGTACAGGTTGTGGGGCAAATGACACGTGCATGAATGGCCAGAGAGTTAGTGAGAACTGACCCAGAATGATCTCGTATTTGACCATTTGTTACATATGAGTTATTTTGTGAAATAACAAAAATGAAAGAACTCTCTAGATTAGTGGTTCTAGCCAGGGAATTAAAAGTCAGAAGTTCATACTCAGGTCTGCCAATGGCTTTTTGTATAACAGTAGGGAAGGTATGTGACTTCAGTAATTAGTTTAACCATAAATGGACTGTATGTTATATTAAATTTTATATTTTCTAATATCAGAAAAATAACATTCACTCATTTAAGTGATCAACATATACTGAACCCTTACTATGTAGATGATACAGATCTACCAATCTGGGACATATACCCTAAAAAGAAAGTCTATCTTAAGGCATTGATATTTAGGCATTTTGGTGGAAACAATCCAGTAATAAAATCCCTTTGGAATCTTAATAATTCCAATTCCATATCCTCATGAACGGGATAATGGTTTGGTAGGAACACCTCTCTAGCAGTTTTTGTGAGGTTCCACTAATCTAATGCTTATATTAGATTATGCAAAGCTAAGTTTGTAGCACTTGAGACTTGAAGAGGTATCATAGGGTATGGCAAATGACTGGTCAAGTCTTTCTTAACTGATAATCCTGACATGTTTAATAAATTTCCTGGTGTTGCTTCCCAGCTATTGTGGGGCAAGTGATGCAGGGCGTAGTATAGAGCTGATCCCATCCTTACCATTCAAACACTGCATCATCTCAGACAAGTCAATCTGTCTTATGATTTTTCACTTGTAAAATGAACATAATAATAATTATCTCACATATTATGGTAAGAATTGTATAAAATAACTACTGGCATTAATAGGATTCAATAAATATTAGCTCCCTTTACCTTTCTTTGACCAGAAACACTTCAAGATGCAGCTGCTGCAAATAATTCACTTACATGGCAATTATATTTTTTGGTCTTCCCAGATTCCAGTCCAATATCTTATAGTTGAAAAAAAATAGAGAGAACTAAATGTTAAAAAATGTGGGCTGAAAGTGCTTGGCTGTTCTTTAGTTTAATTCATGTCTTTAGGAAAGTAATTTTGGGTCTCATTTAAACACCTTGGAATAAAGAAATCAATATTGTTCCAACATTTTTATATGTTTTTTGGGTGAGCCAAATGAATTATGGAAGTGGTTCAGGAAAAAATGCATTATTCATTTGACAGGTATTCTTATATTTTCTTGGTCTGAGCAAAAATTAAGAAAGGCAGAGAAGAGATTGAAGTATGTTGAATTGAAACCATTCTTCTCTTCACAAATTAATTTGTAAATTTATATTACGGAGAAGTTAGTTGAATATGTCCACCACCAATTGACACAGAAACAATGATTAAATAGAAATTTTGAACTGAAATGCTAGACTAGTTGTGCATGTAACATTAGCCAGAACCTTCAGATTAAAATCTTCCTGTTAGTGTGACCAAACACTACATTCTATTTCTAGGCTAAATAACAATAACTTATAAACCTTTGAGGATATTAATTAATAATAGAAAATAAGAATATCATGAGATAATTGGGGAAAAGTTAGTCACATATCTTTTCACGACCCGCATAATGAGGTATTTAACCTTACAAAGCCTCTCCTTGTTAATCTGGGGGTTTCTTGCTACAATTTAGAACTTTTAAAGTCAGCTGGTACAATGTTTTCCACGACTGACTGCTAATATGTTCTTTTCTCCCTCTCCAGAAAAAATATCCCAGAGGATTTTATTATGACCTATTTTTACAAGAATGAAAAGAGAACAGGCTTTGAGTCAGAAGCTCCACTGGAGGCAGCATTAGACCTGAGAGAAGAGGGCAAGCCATAGCCCCAGACTGGACATCTCATGTAGAAATAAGCTCTCTCGCATTAAAAAAAATGCACACATACTATATAATATAGTGGGGAAACAAACACAAAACAGAAAAATAAATTAAAAACCATCTCCAAATGCATAGGAAAAAACAAATTTAAAATTTTGTTATATTTTATTTCAATTATGGATATAAATTCATGAAGAAAGTTTTCTTAAAATTTGAACAGTTTCTATGAATAGTTTCACATGTATTTCTCATGTTACTAAATATTGATTAAACATACATTTTTAACAACTAGGTAATATTCACACTATGGTGATCCCATAATTTAGATATCTTCCTATAGCAGAATATGTAGGGTTTATTCAAGTTTTTAGCATCAAAGTTAATATTGATATTTGTACACATATATAAATCTATGGCAAGATTTTTCTGACTATTTTCATTAGGTAAATTTATATAAGTTGAATTGCTGTATTAAGGCATCTGTATACTTTTAATGCTTTTAATGTATGTCATCAAATTCCATTCTATAAGATATACAAAAGTAAACTCTCTTCACAGCATGATGTGTTGGTTTTTTTTTAAAAGAAGGAAAACATATTCCAGGATGGTCAATAACAGTTAAATACATCATTAAATAAACAGTAGCAAATAACACACAGGTATTATAGTTTTACCTTTTCATATATTGATGAAAAATGCATCACCCATTTTATAACTTAACAGAGTGGTTTTTATTTTGAACTACATATATGCATAGAAATGTGCAGAAAAACATTTGGTAGATGTTATCTATAAAAATCTATGTACATGATTTTAAGGTAGTCCAAAATTTTCTCTTTCTTCCACAAGAACAGGAGAGTATCACTAAAAATATCTCATAGCCTTTTTGTACATGTGTTATTTTAGATAAGATAGTGAATAAAATAACACACTTGGGTAGCATCAACTCAGGGATTCTAAACATCACACAAGCTTATGGTACCATCACAACTCTTGATTCAAAAAGAAAGCACATAGAAATGGCTAGGATAAAACATGGCTGAATTTTCAATTTCTAGTCCCAGTTCTATTTTAATCCACCTATGAGAAGGCTATTGATTTAGTTAGTTTTTAGCTAAACAAAATATATAAATACGTCAATAACATCATTCCTTTCAATACTCTGCAAATACAAATTTCTTAAAGAAAATTGTTGAGATGCAGAAAAACTTAAGAAAAAGTTGAGCAATCAAATGGATTCCTCAATTATATTGTGAGGTTCAAGTCTATATCATCTAGACATGCTAGAAACCAGCTACTAAAATTCTTTAAGCTTGCTTCTTCTGTAAAACAAGGATAGTAAAGATACATTCCTTATAGTGTTGTGAAGATTAAGGGATATAATGTACTTATTAAGCAGTCAATGAAAGCTATAAGTTTTCTCTCTAAAATAAAATATTTTTATACACTAACTGGGCAACAATTTCTAAGTGGCATTAACTATACCTTAGATGGTTTAAATCTCTAGATCCTAGCATAGTACAAGTATAGTTTTGTAAACTGTAACATAAAATAAAAGCAAACAAGAACCACCAATGCATCTTCTATAGGCGTGTATCAATCAATCTCATGTTTCACAAAAACATTAAGCCTGTCCAAAAACTAGTCAATCTGGTTGTCTGCAGTTGCCTTACTTGTGGATAAATTAAGCAATCAATCCAAGTGTATAAATCAGGCAGTTCTAGCACTGAATAAGCTCCATTTCTGAATAAGCTATATAAAGGAATAAAATAGGTTTCTAGTTGCCACCATTTGGCCAGTTGCCATTCTCCAAATGAGAACCCAGGAATATATCATAATTTCCTAAAATATAAAACTGGTCATGCTTTCTTCCTAACTAAATCTTTAAGGATTCCCTAGTGTCTAGAAACTTTTTTCAGCCTTACTGATATATGACTGATGTATAATAACCAGTACATACTTAAATGTGCAACTTGATGAGTTTTGATATAAGTGTATATCCAAGGAACTATCACCAAAATCAAGATAATGAACATATTGATCACCATCAAAAATTTCCCTTTGCCACTTTTGGTCCTTCTCTTTCTCAACCTCCCACCTCCAACATTTCTCCTGCCAATTCATAGACAACTATGGATTTGCTTTCTGAAACTGTGGATTTGTTTTCCTATAATTTTATGTATATAGAATCATATAGAATATCATCATTTTTATTTGGCTCATTTCACTCAGAATAATTACTTTGACATCCATTCAAATTGTTGAATGTTTCAATACAGAATTCTCTTTGATGCTGAGTAATGTTCCATTATACAGATATACTACCATATATTTATCCATTTACTTATTGATGGGCATTTTGGTTATTTCCAATTTGGGGTTGGTAGAAATAAAACACTTATCAACTTTCATGTACAAGTTTCTAAAACTTGTTGTACACATAAACATTTTGGTTTCGATCTCTGCCTATTTATCATCATTATCTTTTACTCTTCTCTTCTGAATACACAACAATTGTGCAATTCAAAACTTCTCTCCCTAACCTCCCTAATTGAAGAAGCCAAACCCATCTTCATTTATCAAACTCCAGTATCATTTTACCCTAGAAGCCTATTGTTACAACTTCACTTCTACTGTATGCTCCTATCATATAACTCATGTTATAGGGTGGTAATTTCCTTTTCACATTTTTAAAATTTATTTACTTATGCATTCACTTCTCACATGAGACCATAAGCTCTTACTTAGTTTGGAGTCAAGATCTTTTTTATTTCATTTCTCGAGGTCCCTGGAAAATAAACATTGAGTGGACTGTTATATATGCAATGAAATAAATATGATTATATATTTAAACTATATATATATGCTTAAGTCATTTTTATAGATAATTCATATGTATAAATATAATTTTTAATATTTTAAAGCACACACCACTGCCTACGATTTCCAACCTAATTTATTCATGTTTCGCAGTAACAAGTAAAAGTTGTATTTTTAAATATGTCATATTTTACAATTCTGCAGGAAGATTTATGCTTCTACTTATTTTAAGTGTCGGCACTTGATAAAACTTTGTGATTTGTATATGTCTCATGGTGCAGCATGAGTACCCATCAGTCAGCAAGCCACTTAGCTGCCTTTACCAATTTGGATTGGGTATTTCACATTCTTTTATTTTTGGACTTTATATTCTTCCAAAATATGTTAAAAATAAAATTACTGAACTAAAATTAAAATTTCTTTTTGGTGATGGATACAACTATTCTGCTAACTTTTCCCACCTGCCCCTAAAAATGGCTCCAACTCCTGGCTCAATCAAATCAGTAAGCTAATGAAGCTTATAATTTTCTATTGATGTAGATAATTATACTCTTTAACCTGGCTAGCATTATTTGGACTGCAGAACTAGAATAAACTAATATTTTTGTATTTTAAATTATATTGTACATGTTTAATCCAGATAAATGGTTGTATAGCATGTTTTTGTTTGTATTATCTTATTTAATCTTTACATCACAACTTCATAAGGCAAGTGAGATTTTCAGATATTATGGAATGTGGCCATGGCTACACATTCTAGACTCAGATGCCAGTTTTCTGATTCTAAACACCACAGCATTAGGGTTACACCAATTGTCTTCCTATCGATATAGCCTTATTAAGCCGTTAAATATGTTGCAGTACATTTTTTTCTTTAGGGAGTCTGAGCACTTTTCATATTTAATTGTTCCAGGTTTTTGGTTAATGTCTCATGGATAAAATTAAATATTTGTTCCTTTGTGAAAATGTGATGGTACTTCAAAGTAAAGATTCTATAGTATGGTTAATTTAGCCCCTGAATCCTATCATATCAAGCTGTAATGATCTGAATTAGGGGTTGGTTGCAGAGGTGGAATCCAGGACTGAACAAAATAGCAATAAGAACACCATAGTATCACTCTAGTGCTCACTGGTAATGGCATGCAGGATGTGACCTGAAGATGCAAAGAGGAAATCCAATAAATAATATTCAAACAGTATAAGATTTTTGTTTCTAAGTAAAAGAAAAAATGAAGTTCCTTGCTTTCTTCCCTTCGTAATCGTAAAGCATTATAAACCGTTTCTCAAACACTCCTAAGGGAAATTAGACCTGAACAATGGGTAACCATTGTTGAACCATCATTCTCAACGTATGATAAAAAAGGAATCAACCAAACATTTTTTCTCTCAACCCATTCCTTTTCTAGCTGTTTTCCCCACACACTTATTGTCTTCTCAGCTAAATGTCCAAGTTAAAAAAGGTCTTCCTCCCTAAATCATATTAAATAACCAAACTTGCTTTTAGAGATTTCTTATTCTTAAATTATGATAGTCATCAAGATTGTTTTAAGATGTGTGGACATTTTTATTTTTTGTTCAATTCCAATAAGTAACTTGATATTTTAGTCAGTATTAATGATAAAATGAAAGATACCTTGAGGATCTATCCAGCTAAGCTGTCTCTGTGCATAAAAAGTTCACCTCAGAAATTTATTCAATTTACTTCATGTAAATGTCCTAGCCTGAATTTCTATTTTCATGTATGGTAGTGTTCAGAGTAGACCAAAGTGCTCACTGAGAACTAGTTGGAAAGCTACAAACACAGGTTGAAGCTCCTCTAGGGGACAGAGAGCATGGCTCAGCTTTTGACAATCACATGGAGCTGGGGACAAAGTCAGAAATTGAGGGGTCTCAAACACATGACACTTATTTGGCTTCTGACTTAAAATATCCCTTAAAGTTTGAAGCAGGAACAGTAAAGTCATAATGGTCTCTAGAATATAAAGTTTCACAATGTTTAGGAGACAAAGGCCTTCATAGAAAGATACTCTAAGAACAATAAGTGAAAGTTGAAAGTCCTTCCTGGAATAGGAAAATAAAAGTGAAAATCTTGGGGCATTTGGGTGATTCAATTGGTTAAGCATCTGACTCTTGATACTGGTTCAGATAACGATCCCAGAGTCATTGGCCGAGGCCCACATCCACTTGACTGGGCACGAAGCCTGTTTGGGACTTTCTCTCTCTCTCCCTCTGCACCTCCCCTGCTTTCTCTCTCTGTCTTAAAAAGTGAAAATCTCCAATTGTTTTTTCCTGGGGGCTTTGCTGATATGTGCATTAACTAAATGCTTGGACTCTAGCACAAGAACACTGTTGGAAGAGATTAAAAACTAGCAGAGCCTTCAGTGGTTATACAGAACTAGAAATTTTCAACAGAGTTGGAGTTTATAAAAACTAATTGAATGAACATTGTAAAACTGAGAAATAAATTACATGATGTTAAGAACTTATTAAGAAGTCATTGGGATGGATTTAAAAGCAATTTGAACACAGCAAACTACAAGATTAGTGAATTCAAAATAGTTAAATAGAAAATAGAAAAATTCAAAGACAGTAAAGAGCAGAATATGAAAGAAATGAATATATATATTCCTACAACATTTCTATCATACAATTTCACTGTATTAATATGGTGTATCACATTTATTAATTTTTGTATGTTGGACCATCTTTGTATCCCAGGGATAAATCTCATGTGATCATCATGTATGATTTTTTAAACATGCTTAAATTCTGTTTGCTAATATTTTATTGAGAATTTTTGCATTGATACTCAGCAAGAAAATGTACTTGTAAATTTGTTTTTGTTTTTGTTTTTTTCTTGCAGTGCCCTTAACTAGCTTTGGTAATCAAGGTAATGCTAACCTTAAAACTGAATTTGGGAGTCTTCCCTGTTCTTCAGTTTTTGGGAAGAGATTGAGAAAGATTGGCATTAATTCTTCTTTAAATGATTGGTAGAAATCATCCCTGAAGACTTCTGTTCCTGGACTTTTGGGGGTTTTATTACTTGTTTGATGTCCTTACATATTATTGCTCTGTTAAGACTTTTGATTTCTTCTTGATTCAGTTAGAAGGTTGTATGTTTCTAGGACTTTTATCAATTTCTGTTTGTTTCTCTTTTTTGAACTTCTCATTTTGTTCTTGTGTTGTTTTTAGATAATATTAAAATATGCATCTGCTCTCTTGTGGCTCTCTGATTGTCTTTAGAAAGATTATTTTTGGGGGTGCCTGGGTGTCTCAGGTGGTTAAGTGTCCGACTTTGACTCAGGTCATGATCTCACAGCTCTTTGAGTTCGAGCCCCGCATCAGGCTCTGTGCTGACAGCTCATAGCCTGGAACCTCCTTCCAATTGTCTGTCTGTCTGTCTCTCTCTGCTTTTCTCCCACTTGTGATCTCTCTCTCAAAAATAAGTAAAAACACTTAAAAAACAGAAAAAAAGAAAAATTATTTTGGGGGCGCCTGTGTGGCTCAGTTGGTTAACTATCCAATTCCTGATTTTGGCTCAGGTCATGATCTCATGGTTTGTGAGTTTGAGCAATGAATCAGACTCCTCGCTGACAACACATAGCTTGCTTGGGATTCTCTCTCTCTCTACCCCTCTACCCCTCTCTCTCTCAAAATAAATAAATAAATAAGAAAAAAATTTATTTTGACATCTTTTTCATTTAATTCCTGGATTTTCATTTCTTTGAGGCCAGTTATTGGAGGTTTACTTTTCTTTATGACCTACATAGCCTAGCATAGGTGTCTGCATGTTTCAAGTAACCTCTTCCAGATTTTATAGATTGACTTCAATAAGGAAAGACTTTCACTTAGATACAGGGCATGCTGGAACATACTGTGTTGAGTGGAACAGGATAAGCTTGTATGAGGACATGTAGTGGCTCTAATCCTTGGGGTGGGGGGCATGATGCCTCTGAGTTTCAGACAATGGGTTCTATAGCTTTGACAACTGTATGGTTATTTTCAGGTACTGTGAAGGTGTGCAGCAGGACCAGAGCAGGCTATGGTGGTGGCTAGAACCTGTGGGGTGTACACACTTGGCTCCAGCGGCCATCATCAGGTGCTTGTTTAGTGGCAGGGCTACTTGCAGACACAGAGATAGTCATGGGATCCAGGATAGGCAACTAGGGATGGAGACAACTGTGGGTTCACTGGCAGCGCTGGAGGCCCCGGCTGTCAGCATGTACTAAAATGGATGCTGGGTTTTGCCATGGGCACATGACAGTAGAGCCTCATGATGGGGGTTGGGCTGGGGGCTAGCATGTAAACAACTGGAAGGGCTAGCTGCTGTTGATTGCAGTGGTGTAGGCCAGTGATGAAAGACAGAGCCTGATGCAGCCCCACATTTACCTGTGAGGGTGCAGGCTGTTAGTGTGCTATTCTATGGTAAAACAATCTTTTCTCTCCCTACCCCATTTAATGCACACTCCAGTGGAAACTGGTGATAGGTGTCAGGCCAGGCCAACAGATGTAAGTACACATCTTCAGGTTTGGGGTGAGCTAGACTGAAACACATGCATGATGGTGGAAATCAGGCTTAGGCGTCTATGCTGTCATCTTGCACTGTACCTCCAGTCCACTTTCTGGGCTTCGGCAGGAGGGGAGGGTGTTGGGAGGTACTCAAGCAGCTGGTGTCAGCAACCGCCTATACCTGCTGTATGAGAGCTGGAGAAATTTGTACTGTGTCTTTGGTGGCTGTTCTGGCATTTGTTCTTTCCAGTGATGAAATCTGCTGGGTTTGTTCATTACTCTTGTTGTATGGCTATTTTTGGTAACTCCTGCTATGTTTCAATTTTTCAAGTCTGGGTGGGGTGAAAATGAAATGGAATCTCTCCAAAAAACTGGAGAAACAGGACACTCCCCCTGCCCCTTCATTGGCAAGGGGAACTCTTTCTAGCTAGTAAGTTTCCTCTTGTGAGAATGAGATAATGTATTAAAAATAAAGCTGTCTTTTTTCTCTTCTTGTGCAGTTATCTTTAGGTTTTTCAGTTTTTGTTTTCCACAGTGTTGCTGAAGTTTCATAGGCAGACTAGAGTTGTCCCAGGATGTTTTTGTTCATTGGTAGCTGTCTAACTATTAAACTAATTATTGACCCCAGAGGCGGGGGTCCCCTGTGTTGCCATGTTAGTGATGTCACTCTGGAGAATATGCCTGACAGTGCTTGTGATTGTGACAACTTGGAGGAAGGGTGTGTTACTGGTATCTGGTAGGTAAGACCAAAACTTTGGCTAAATATCCAACAATGCATGGGATAGTGACCCCCTCAAGTAATAAACCAGTTTTCAATGTCAATAGTGCCAATGCTGACAAACCACTTAATCTAGTTTATTTCATTAATAGTAGGTTCCCTGTCTACCTCTCTCTGATGTCACCATTATTTGCATGCCAAAGGGAAGCCTATTATTAGTTATACCTATTTTTGCAGAAAGAGAATAACAACTGAAATGAGTTTATTTATTAAATTTTGGATTGTTTATGGAAATTATAGAAGTAATATCACCCATTACCAGTTATCACTAAAATATCTGGCGATGGTCTCATCATTTTCTTCATTTGTTCTGAATTTTGGCAGGGCATCTTTAATAATAAATATGTTGTTACAGGTCAATATGTTCATTCAAGCTAATGTGAAAAGAAAGATCTTGTTCTAGTCAAGAAGATTTACAAGAGAAACTGTTATTTGCATTCTTATCCTGAGTTCAAATGCTTTTGACAACTTAGTTACCTATAATTTTGACAAATAATTTTTCACAAATGGTAATTACAAAGAGATCCTTCATATTGTCTACAGAAATATACATCCATTTGAAAACTGTCATTTGGCTCTTAAACACATTTTCACCTGAGATAAGGAAATGATTCTAAAATTACAATAATCTCTGTCAGTTGGGGAGTAAGACAAAAAGGAGAGTCACTTAATTGTTCTATTATCATATCAACAAGTTAATTCACCTAATTTCCCTTAGGTCTGCATTTAGTTTGACTTTGAAACTGGCAACTACCCTGACCTCCAGCTTTTGGGATACCCTCGGGATCCTGCCTCTTCCAGGGAACCCAGTGACAGTGCCTGGGTACTTGCAGAGCCAGTCTTTCTCTGTGCCCTGATGACAAGTTGTCAGTCTCCAGTTCTGCCCAGCACCCACCCCCAGAGAAGGTCTGTATGCCTGCAGGCTTCCCTTTGACATGCAAATAATGGTGACATCAGAGAAAGGTAGACAGGGAACCTACTGAGAGCTTTTCATTTGGGTTTTTTCCTCATGGAAGGGAAAAATCTATGGTGCTATTTTTATCTTGAGAAACTTCTGGGTTGAAAACTAAATGCAGGAAGGCAAATTTGGATTACAGACTATAAAGATTTATTCTAATCTCTCCTCTTTTATGGGAGTAAAAATTGACCTTTCCCAAAGAGTTGTATAAGACTGGCTGACTATTTCTAAATCAGACTTGTCAATGACCAGGAATTCTCTCAGAATATCTATCCAGTGCCTAGAATAATATATTTTATCAAATCATCAACTAAAACTTATTGAGAATTTTTCTAAGTATAAGTATCCTGTCATGGCTTCTGCATTCAATGAGTTTAGAGTCTGGTGGAGGGACCAAAACTAACAGATATGAGACAATTCGCAAGCAAAGCAGAGTGTATGATAAATTACTCGGTTGAAAAGCAGAGTTTATAAGACCATAAGAAGTACAGAGAAGAATGGTTAAGAATACACTAAATTTAATTTGTCAACCCTACCTTTCCTTAGAATCGAAGAACTGCTTTAATTCTCCTTTCTTAGCCAAGAGAAGATGTGTGTAATGTTTATATTTCTTCTACAGGATGCCAAAATATTCAGGTGAAGAGGAGAATAATTTTGTATATTATACAGATTAAATATATCACTTTTGGCAGGGGTAATAAACTTCTATATGTATGATTGCTAAGAATGTAGTGTACGTTAATGAAATAAGTTGGCAGAGGACCTTCAGGACCACTGTTGCAATCTATAAATCCCCTCCCCATCCAAAGGAGATGCGAGAAATGCAAATCTAATGTTGGCAAACTGTGCCCTATCTTAAGAAAATCTGAATATGCAGATATTTTTAGTGTAAAATCTTCTAATTTGTAAACATTAGTAACAAAGAAAAATATTTTTAAATGACTATAGGCCAAATAAAGCAAATCTAAAGGTGAAAGGGTGCAAAAATATTTAAAGCATGGATTATTTATGTTTGGTGGTGGGTGTAGTGGGAAAAGATAGGAGAAAAATGGTTTGCGGGAACAAGACTCAATCAGAGCATGCAAGCTATGGAAAGAAATGTGTGCTGTACTCTAACAGTAATGAAGGCTCTTAAACAAGGAAATGATATAATAAAATTTTCATTTTCAAAAGTTCTTTGTAGCTGGATATAGGTTGAGGCATGCGTTGAAGTGAACAAAATTGTTGTCAGGGGAATCAGGAAGCTGGTGCAGTATTTAAGTATATATATAGATGGATATATATATATGTGTGTGTGTGTGTACATATATATAAAATCATCTGTTTATATTTCTATATACATATAGATGTTTGAATGATATATATAATGTATATGACATATTATGACACATATATGTCATATATTGTGTGTTGTGTAATATATATGACATATATAATATACCTCATATGTATGGTTATATATAAATCTATCATCTATCTATCAATTAATCTATCTTACCTATTATCTATTTATCTAAACTGTCTTTGGCAACAGCATTATAAGGTATGGGGAGAAAACATATTTGTTCCAAAAAAATTAACATAAGAACTGCAAAATTTTGGTCTCTTTTTAATAACTATTTATTTTTTATTTATTTATTTATTTATTTAGAAGAAAAAGTTTGGGATAATCCCCACACAGTAATAGCTAACTAGAACATGGTGTATGTGTTTAAATTCTTCAACAATTTGAAAGGTAAAACATGGTATCTCTTATTGTTTAAATTGTATTTCCCTTATCTATTAAGCTAGTTTTCTTCTTTATCTCCTTCCTTCCTTCCTTCCTCCCTCCCTTCTTTCCTTCCTTCCATTTGTATTTCTTTCAAGAAATACTTCATCATTAAGGACTTTTATTTTAAAAAGAATTACATTATACATCACCAGTGATCCATCAATGCCACATACATCTATTAATAATATTATCAATAAAATAACATATTACATGAGGGTGGATAACGCATACATGCAGCTCGAACAATTTAGATATACCCTATAACTCTCACTTTGCTCCACTATTAATGATTTCAGGAAATTTCCTTATGACTTCTACACTGCCTAAGTTAACCTGGAAAAACCATAGCAGAGAGTACATTCTGTATCACCATGGAGTATCCCTTGTGAAGAACTGGAGGCTGACATCAGACAACAGACTGCGTTATTTCAGTTTTTGATAGTTTTTATCTCAGTGTTATGGATATTTGAATTTTTCCTTTGCAGTTGATTTTAATCTTAAAATGGATAATGTGCTACCTCAGTTAGGTAATCCAGAAAAAAATGGTAAGGTGGAAAATAGAGTCTCAGTCTTACTTATTTTTGAGTTATAGGAATAAACTAAAATTTTGTATAGGATCCGAAATATAGTCAATATAAGATGATGAAACTATAGCAACCTCAAAGATGCAAAGAATCCTGGGATGGAGTTAGGTGAAGCAAAAAAAAAAAAAAAAAATTTACATCATATCATCCTTCACTGACCCAGGCAAGATTTTGTGGTTGCTACACTGATTCTGATGACAATCTTTGAGCCCATGGAACCTGTATCCTGTCTTTGATCCCCACTTAAAGGAAAATTTTTGGCTCCCTATCTTCTTCTCTGGAACATTAGTTCCAGTACAAAAGATACCTTGTCTTGTTGTTCACTGATGTATAACCAGAACCTGGGAAAACACCTGTAAATAATAGACATATAATAATTATTTGAATGAATAAATATAATCCGGACCTTTCCAAAAATGTATGGACAAATATAGAGCCTGTTAAAACAGACAAGTCAAGAAAACATAATGAGATTAAATATGGCATTTTCCAAATAGTTTAATGCGTAGATATATCTGTTGTATATTTGCTGTATAACCGCACATAGTTGTGTTCTTCTTACTCTTATCTTCCTTCTAACTTCTTACACATGGTGTCACTATCAGGGATATCCCTAAGTCCCAGAAACCTACTGTAAGACATATGACAACAGGATTACCAGAACATATTAGGTAATTAAGGAATTGTTTTTTGTACTCTTTCAAAAAGTGTCACCTTGAAAGAGTTTCTTCTAGAATCTTCCTGGAGCTAATCAGTGAAAGAAACTCCGTTATCTCATTAAGCAATATTTTTAAAGGAAAAGAAGTAAAAGAGCCAAAAATTAATAATTATCTGTGTCACGTGCTATAAAAATATGTGCATAAGTATGTGACTATCTTCTGAGAAAACTTTTTTTTTATAATTTTTATTTCCACATAGTTGATATGCAATGTTATATTAGTCTCAGGTACACAGCATAGTGATTCAATAAGTTTATACATTATGCTGTGCTCACCACAAGTGTAGCTACCATCTATCACCATACAACACTATTACAATCTCACTGACTATATTCCCTATACTGTGTCTTTTATCCCTGTGACTTACTCATTTCATAACTGGAAGCCTGTATCTCCCACGCCCCTTCATCCATTTTGCCTATTCTCCTGCTTTGCCACCCTCTGCCAAGCATCAGTTTTCTGTATATGTAGGTCTAAGTCTTCTTTTTGTTTATGTGTTGTCTTTTTGTTTATATCTCACATATAAGTGAAATAATATGGTATTTGTCTTCTGAAGAATGTTATGCTAAGTGAATTAAGTCTGACTGAGAAAGACAAATAACAGGAAATTTATAGTTAATCGTACCAATCTGAAGCTACTATAGATTTGGAACTCTCAAAAAAAACACACACAGAATTAGGACTACAAATATGATAAGAAAGTATGTACTTATTTTCAATGTAAAAAAAATAACCAAAAACTAAAATTTTACTAAAGCTTATGAACATATAAAATTTAAAAAAAAAGCAGCAAGCTTTATTTTCTAATTGAAACATTCATAATACTTTCCCCCTATATATTTTTACTGTGTACTCTTTGGTTGCTGATTTCTTTATTTTTTATACTATTTTCTGTATGTGAATAGAAAAATTAGCCTTCCTTCTGGCATGGTTGATCAAAATATGTTACCTGTTTCTCATTGTTTACAGAAATTGATTTTAGCTTCACAACTTACTAATGGTAATGTAAAGTAAATTTTTAGCACTGCTGTCAAATGAGAGGAAAATTCCATTAGGTTTATTTAATTTATGAGCTGTAAAGTTTGGATGACAGGTTTCTGTCTACATACATTTTAAACCTGTTTCTTCTGCTCATGGCATACTTTAGGGTTATGCACCCTTGGACTCTCCTGAACATGTTGCATTGCACAATGATCTATGTCCTTTCACTTTTGTGTTACAATGTCAAGTGAATTGGCAGTTTAGGATAAAGTTATTATAAGAACTCATTTCTACACCAAGAGAGCTAGTACTCACACAACTGTACACCACAGTAATTGTCACTAAACCCAAAATTAAAAGCATCTTTAATTCAACTTCTTAGATCCCCAGAATGTCCAGGGTTACTTCAGTGTAGCCTGAAAGTATGGGAAGGTAATGAAAAAGACGGTGGAGTGGAAAGATGCAGTGGACTTTACCAGCAGCAGTTAAAATATGTTTTGTTTTGTTTTTAAGGGGAACAAAACTCCTACCTATATTAGACTGTTCATGCTACTATTCTGACTACCATTTATTAAGTGTGTTACCTAAAGCAAGTAAGTTTTCTCCTTGTAACTTGGTTTAATTTTACTATCCACTTTATGAATTGTTATGAAAATTAAATCATTTAATGAATATAAAGTACTTAAAACAGTGCCTGGTGTGGGATAATAGCCACAAATTGTTCCATTTTGTTTATTACACTAAACATTAGATCTAATTGCCATAGATTTAATTGACATGAAAGTAGCTCCTACACTTTTTCAGAAAATATTTTACATTTCACCATGAATGCAAAGGTTAAGTCAAAACTCAAAGGCCAACTTTCTGGAAAATAAACGGGATACTAGATATAGTTTCTGGTATGTATTACTTGACTTAAAGTTTTTATTCCTGGTTCACAAATCCTATAAAGAAAGATGTTTAAAAAGTTACAGCAAGAAATTGGAAAAAGATGTAATGTTAACCACTTAAACAACCTCTCTGTTATGATTATTCGGACGTATATCTTCCACTTTATTCATCATTTGCTTATTGGCATTGACAACTAAGCAGAGAAAAGGACAAGATGTATATCCAACATTGAGAAGTGAAACAAAAGTGTTGTTGAAATTTTGTCAAGGTTGAATCTTCCGAACTCCCATGTTCATAAGCGGTATTTAATTTCCTCAAAATATCATTATTATAGGCACATATGAAAATGTGAATTTCAAGCAGTAAATGAAAACAGGAAAAGATCTTCAAATGTTCACTCAAGGCATGGGTCCCAAGTGTCCAATTTAGATTTGACTCGCTATTAAAGAATTTCCTAAATTTCCATTTGCTTCATTCCTTTTTTCTTCCTTTTATTTTTCCTTCTTTCCTTCCTCCCTTCCTTCCACCCTCCCTCCTTCCCTCAATACCTCCCTCCCTCTCCTTTTTTTCTTTCCTTTTCTTTCTTTCTTTCTTTTCTTTCTCTCAAAAATTTTTTTAATTTTTATTTATTTTTGAGACAAAGGGAAATGGAGCATGAGTGAGGGAGGGTCATAGAGAGAGGGAGACACAGAATCGAAGCAGGCTCCAGGCTCTGAGCTGTCAGCACAGAGCCTGATTCAGGGCTTGAACCCATGAACCATGAGGTCGTGACCTGAGCTGAAGTCGGCTGCTTAACTGACTGAGCTACCCAGGTGCCCAACCTTCCTTCTTTCAATACATTTCCTCAAGAGAAGGAAGATTTAGGCATTGAGTCATCATTGAGAATACAGAATAGATAGGAAAATAAAAAATCAAAAAAGTCAAAGGGGGATAGTAGGAGTTTTGTCAGAAAAATTACCCCTACTACCTTTCAGAGAAAATACGAAAGCAAGGTTAAAACCTCAATGCTTGTTATACCTCATGCCTAATAAAATGTTTCCAAATTTCATAAAATTATTTAAGAGCCATTAAAATTGCAAGGGTTCAGAGAGTGTAGCCTTGTATGTTTTCACATGTGTTTATACTTTGAACTTTCACTAGAAGTCACTATATATATTCATATATTTATTCAACAGTTGGCAAGGCTTGTGTCACAAACTTATCAGGATCAGTCTCCTGACAGGAGAGCAGCTCATGTTGTGCAGGGAACCTGTCAGATAGCCCTCTCCACTAGTAAACAGGCCAGTGCTGGTCTCAGGGAAATTGAACTGCAAGAAGCCACAGAAGAGAAAGGGAAGGATCAGCAAAAGCAGAGGAACTCCAGAAGTCTTAATTACAGAAAAAGTAAAATAAATTATGACTAACAACTCAAAATATTAGAATTGTTTCATCATTGTATATTTTTTTATTAAAAAGTACTTTATGTCTAGAACATAAGTTGATAAGTCATAGAGAATACATTAAATATTTCTTTTATTTATTTCTTATATTTGTTTTTAAATCACTATTATTATTATTATTATTACTAAGGTATAGTTGACACAAAATGTTATGTTAGTTTCAGGTGTACAACATAATGACTCAAATATTGTATGTTATGCTATGCTTACCACAAGTGTAACTAACATCTGTCACCATATAACACTATGACAATATCATTGACTAAATTTCTTATGCTGGGCCTTTTAGTCCATGACTATTCATTTCGTTACTGGAAGCTTGTATCTCTCACTCTTCTTCACCCATTTTGCCCATCCTTCCAACTCCCTCCTTTGGCAACCATCAGTTTGTTTTCTATATTTATTGGTCTGATTCTGCTCTTTGCTTTTTTTACTGAATTTTTAAAATAAAGCGAGCATTTATAAAATCACATATTTATTCCCTTTTATTAAGTCTTCTTTAGAAAAGGAATGCATACAGTGATCAATGGCTATATGATGTTTGGATACAAAGTCCAGGGTCCCTTGTGTTAACTTGGAATGGCCATATGCTCTAAGTTTGGTGTAAAATGGGCTGGAGTTCAGGTGCATCTGTATGGCAGGACAGTTTCTCCCTTTGCTCATCTTGTTTCCCTCACTTCCTACAGGTATACCTCCCAAGAGTCAAAAAAAGTAACTCTTTAGAATAGCATTGGCCTTCAGATTAATGAGAAACAGCAAAAAGTTTCTAAATTAAAGCAAGACAATGCAAAGTTCTTTGACCATGGAAACATGCTGTAAACAGGTGGGTTTTTTGTTGTTGATGGTTTTGTTCTTTTCTTTGTTTACTTCTGTAACTGCAGTACCTCAGCCCATCATAAGTGGGCAATTACTATGTTTTAAATAAAGGAATGAATTAATGGTTTTCTCATGTAACTTTTGGAGCTCTGGATCATTTTCTGTTAGGAGAGTTGAGATTTTTAAAAGTAACTATTGGGGGTGCCTGGGTGGCTCAGTTAAGTGTTAGACTTCAGTTCAAGTCATGATCTCACAGTCCATGAGTTTGAGCCCTGTGTTGGGCTCTGTGTTGACAGCTCAGAGCCTGCAGCCCTATCTCTCTCTGCCTCTCCTCCACTCTCATTCTGTCTTTCACTTTCTCTCCATTTGTAGCAAAGTAGATGGACCTCAAGGGTGCTAAGGGAAGTAAGTCAGACAGAGAAGGACAGATATCATATGTTTGCACTCATAGGTCTAACAGGAGAAACCTAACAGAGGACCATAGGGAGGGGAAGGAGGAAAGAGAGTTGGGGAGAGAGAGGGACACAAATCATGAGGGACTATTGAATACTGAAAACGAACTGAGGGCTGAAGGGGGAGGGGGAGGGGGAGGGGAGAAGAGGGTGATGGTCATGGAGGGGGACACTTATGGGGAGAAGCACTGGGTGTTATATGGAAACCAATTTGACAATAAACTATTATTTTAAAAATGAATAAATGTTTTTAAAAAATGTAAAAGTAACTATTGGAGAAATGGAATGACAAGAAATGGGGAGTCTTGTGATCAGCTTGCTTCTAATTGAGAAAACTTCCTACCATTGTCCTCAAAGATTACTCATTTTGCTAAGAAATTTTGGAGAGAAAGAACTTGTAGTCTGTTTTAACTCTAGATAGGTAATGATCCTTATTGAAAAATTTAAGTGTATCTCTGTTTTTATGAATAAGGACTTATTAGGTGATTATCCAGAATAATTCTTCAGGATCACTTAGGGAATCATATAATATATGGTAAGTCAAAGTTATTTGATAACACTGCCTAAAATTAGCAACTTCTTGCTCAAAACAAGTAACTTGATATAATTTAACATTTTAGTAGACAGAAGACTCTCATTGTTTAGGGTTATTGTAAACTACTCTTTGACCCCACACACACCCTAGCTGTGGAGCAGCCTTCTACAAATGGGTTCTGTGGCTGGTGTCCCAGTCCCTGCCACCTGTGATCGCTTGCCACGGCCCACAAGAAGTCACTCCTGGTGTTTCCACCAGCCCACAAGCTACAGTAAGGAAGCCCTCACCTCCAGTGGCCAGATCATGGTTCCACTATCACCAGTGCCACTCGGGTTCCACTTCCAGTAACAGCTCCTGCTGAGGTGCCTTGTATCTTGGGGAAGGTTTCCCTCACCAGCCTGGTTTCCACAAGGCCCACCCAGGTCACTGGTGAACAAGCTTCTTTTTCAGGAAGCGTTGGAGTCCCCAGGAAGCTAGGAATCTCCCTAGGCCTCCAGCAGCATGATCACGCGTGACTTGGCTCTGTAAGCCATGAGGAAATAGACTGGTGGCCAACCTGGCCAAGCCAACACAGGGCCCCAATCCTGAGTGGCCGCCACCATCCACCAAGTTTCAGGGGGTGCTAGGCTGGCTCATCAGAGCTCCTTCCCTCCCTCCCCATAGACCAGGCAGGCTGCAGCAAGTAGAAGCAATTGTGTTATTTTATATCAAAACAAAAAACACCAAAAATAAGTTGAGAGAACCCCACTCTTTACTATCCAAGCCGTACGAAAGACTTCCTTTATATCCTGGGACTGTGTACCTGGCACCAAGTGGAAAATAAATTCAAAACAGCCAGTAACAAAAGGAAAAAAGAAGTAGTGTTTATAATCACGTCTTCAAAACTTTTCAGTAAAAATTTTCTATAAATATTTCAGTTTCACTATTTATTTTCAAAAGTATTAAGCTTTGTATTGTCTGTCATCTATTTTCCAGGTTTCTAGTCTCCATGTTGTATGTTTGTGACAGAGGCATTGGTGTATTTTTCAGCTATACTGAGATATAATTGACAAATAAAATTAACTCTAAAATAGTCAATGCGATGCAAGCTTATGGCAACACCACCCTACTCCGTTTCTATGAATTCAATTTTTTTTTTAGATTCTATATGCACAGATATAAGTGACACCATGTATTATTTATCTTTTTCTGTCTGGCTTATTTCACTATCACAGTGCCTTTGCAGATCTTCCATATTGTTGCGAATGACCAGATTTGCTTATATTTTTAAGATTAAGTAATATTTTATTATATTCTATATTTAACATTGTATTATATATATTTTTATTCTACACATAATATATATATGATAATCATGTCCCCTTTATCCATTTATCCAACAATGGGCATGTAAGTTATTTCCATACCTTGTTATTGTGAATAATGTTGCAATGAACATGGGAGCAGAGATATCTCTTTGAAATAATAGTTTCATTTCCTTTGGATGTATATACAAAGTGTAATTGCTAGATCATATGGTAGTCCTATTTTTAAATTTTTTTTAGCAGTTTATTTACTCTTTTTCAAAGAAAGAGAGAGAGAAGGAACGTGTGTGTGTTAGCAGGGAGGGTGGAGGAAAAAAGAGAAAGAGAATCTTAAGCAGGTTCCACTCCTAGCATGGAACCCCACACGGAGTTCCATCTCACAACTGTGAGATTGTGACCTGAGCTGAAATCAATAGTCAGAGGCTTGAACACCTGGTTTCCCCTATTTTTAATTTTTAATTTCTTAAGGGAACTCCATACTGTTTCCCATAGTGGTTAAACTACTTTAATTTCCCATCAACATTGTACAAGGGTTTCCTTTTCTCCCCATCTGTGGCAGCATTTGCTATCTCTTGTCTTTTTCGTAGTAGACATCTTAATAGGTGTGAGGTGATATCTTATTTGGTTTTGATGTACATTTCCCTCATAAGTAGTGATGTTGAGCACTTTTCTATGTACCTATTGGCCATTTGTATGTCTTCTTTGAAAAAAATATCTATGCATGTTTTTGCCCATTTTAATTCGATTATTTATTGTTATCGAATTGTATCAATACCTTGTATATTTTGGATATTAGGTCCTTATGAATATGTGATTTGTAAATATTTTCTCCCATTTCATAGGTTACCTTTCCGTTTTGTTGGTAGCTTCCTTTGTTGTGCAGGAGCTTTATAGTTTGGTATAATCCTTTATTTATTCTGATTTTTATTTCCTTTGCTTTTGGTATTAAATCTAATAATTCCCTGCCACAGGAAAACGCTGTGTTTTCTTATAGGAATTTCACAGTATCAAGTCAATCTTTAAGTCTTTATTACATTTTGAGTTGATTTTTATGAGAGGTTAAGATAAGGGTCCAGTTTCATTCTTCTGCAGGGATTATCCAGTTTTCCCAACACCATTAGTTGAAAAAACTATTCTTTCTCTTTTGGTAAAAATTAATTGAATATATATACATGGGTTTATTTCTAGTTTCTATTTTGTTCCAATGATCTACGTGTCTGTTTTTATGCAAATAACATCCTGTTTTGATAACTATATATTTGTAATATAGTTTGAAATCAGTAAGTCAGATGCTCTAACATTGTTTTGGTTTTTTGCCTCTCAAGAGTGTTGACTTTTGTGTGTGTGTGTGTGTTTCCTAGAAATTTTAAGATTTTTTTATGTGAAAAATATAATTAGATTTTTATAGGGATTACATTACTGACATACTAACATTATTAATTTTTCTAGTCTATGAACATGAATGTATTTATATTTATATGTGTCCTCTTTGATTTCTTTTATCAATGACTGTAGTTTTTAGGGTAAGGATCTCTCATATACTTGGTTCAATACATCTAGGTACTTTTTGATGCCATTGTAAATGAGGTTGTTTTCTTTATTATTTTTTTCTGATAGTTCATTTTTAGTATGTAAATATGCAACTAACTTTTGTAAATTGATTTTACATCCTGCAACTTTACCTTTAGTTTTTTTAATGAGGTTGAACTTCCCTTGCTATATTATATATTTCTGATTTCTCACCAAGTTGTTCCTGCACAAGGAAAGCAAATTTCATCTCTTGAAATATAAAATTAGAAATTTAAATTTCTAGAATATAAATTATTGCAAGTATACATTTATATACATGTAAATGTGGGCATGTGTATGTGCCTTTGTCACATGTTAGCACGTATGTATCCTTTGTGGGGTGAACAGAAACATACCTTCTTTTCATTCGGCAAAAAACTTGAGTCTGTGACCCCAAGTTTTGGGGCAATAGATGGGCCTTCATGCTTAAGGAGAAACAAATATCTGTAGGCACAATAATCCTAGGGCTACCATTAAACAAGAAATTGAATCAAATTATGTAAACAAAGGAATGTACTTTCCTGTTAGAAGAGTAAATTGGGATTGCTTCAGGAAAAAATAATTCTGTGGAGTAAAGAGTGATGATAAGTAAAACCAGTAGCTGGTTTTTCCACTTTTATTTCAGAACTATCAAAATATAAACAGAATAAATTTTATATTAACAAAGGCTTCAGGTCTACAAAAACAAATGTTCCATGTCTCAGGAAGAGTCAGAAATCCTAGACTCCAATCTCCTGTGATATACATTTCCTGTAGAAGATAATCTGACTACCAGGACCAGTAGCGGTTAGTACAAATGGAGGGGAGGATGCCTATATGAAATCTGGAAAGGATGAACAGATCCAAGTAGCGCCACCTGCATGGGTCTAAGTGAGACTTCACATTCTCACTTTCATGGTAAACAAGTAGTCACATAGGTCACAACTACCTGTGCTTTTATTCCATCTTGCTTCAGGATGCATTCTTGATCCTTCCATAAAATATATGTTCATACCTCCACTGAAGTCAACTGCAGATTTGTCTAAGAAAGAGGGACATCACTTATCTCAGGTAGTACTATCTTGAATTGCTTCCTTGCCATAGATAAGAGAAAGTATCACTGCAACAAAGAGACATGTCTGCTCAGAGCCAGTGACTTCAGTTCTAGACTTCATTCCAGTTACCTGTGATGCCAGAAAGAACAGCCTTCCAAAATGTTCTTGAGTTCACTGTGAGAAACTATTTTATTCTTATTGATGGGTTGACTTTTTAAAGGTAGACTTTTCACCAATGTGGAGGTACATGAGGTTGGCCATGAAATAATTGTTTGGTAGGGACAAGGGAGATCCTAGAACTACAACTGACAGTGGAGTGCAGAAGAGGGGCAAAGATGGAAAAAAAGTGGGTGGGTGTCAGCTACAGGCCTGGCGCCACTTGTAATTGCAAATGTCAGAATTGTGCCTATATTCAGGAAGGGAAAAACATCTTGTTTATTTTTACCAGGCAAAGAGCCAACAGATAAAATCAGAATAAAGGAACTATAGGTTATCAAATACCTTCTACATTCCAGTCCTATGATGTGATCAATTTATCAGATCTTCCTATTACAAAGTAGGATAAAATTACACACACACACACACACATACACACACAGAGACAGAGACACATGGTTCAGAAAGAAGAGCTTGTCACAAAGAAGTAGGCTCAGAGAGGAAGAAGAAAGAACAAAGGATCAAGATAGAGCTTAAAAAATGATAATTCAAACTAGCAGTCTGCAGTCATTTTTTATAATTGTGTCATTTTACATTTTCTATAGACGACTTTATGTTTAAGACAACACCTTGAATCTCTTTTTATTCTTAAAAAGGTCAATTTAGGTACAGAATAAAGAAAAGTTAGCAGGAGATCATCCATGAGTGAAATTGACATTGTTAGACTTATGAGGACTGTGGGTATCTAAGTTCCAAGGAATCAAAAAAAAAATTAGAAAAACACTGGAATTTACTGATTCAAAAAATGTTACCTATATTAAATCAACCTTTGTTCTGTAGTACATGAGATTAGGGAGGTGTCAACTCTGCTTTTGCTTAATATTAAAAGGAAAAGAGACCCTAGAAGTCTAGAGGACTGGGGCACAAACTAAGACATCTGGGTTATATTTACTCTGTGTGTGTGTGTGTGTGTGTGTGTGTGTAGTGGTTAAGAACATGGACTCTAAAGGAAAACTGCCTAGATTCAAAACTAGAGTCTATCTTGCTGTGTGGCTCAGGCAATTTCCTTAATTCCTCTGTTCCTGGTTTTCTCATCTGTAATAATAATTGACTTTATAGTATTGTGACATAATGAAATAAGTTAATATATGTAATATGTTTATAGCAGTAATATAGTAAGTGCTCAAAAACTTTAGAGTTATTATTATTACTACACTGCATCTTCTTTTTCTCAGCTTTAAAATGGAGAGATTGACAATCATGCATTATACTTTGCTTCTAATACTCTATTATATGATTCTATTGTATACATAGAGTTGTATTTTGTATTATTAGTATTCTGAACTACCCATAGACAGGAATAATATTTCTTTTAAAATTTTCTTCATTTTTTGTGAGGTATTTTTCAATCATAAGCTTTGAGATTTAAATTCTCTATACATGATATTACTCACTTTTCCTTCTAAAAACCTAATTTTAGGAGAAGAAGCATTCATTTAGAGTGATTCCCCATATTCATGTTTTTAACTGTGGGAAATCAAATTGTGTTCTCATATATGACAACGTAACCCACACTGTTCTCTCTCAGCTCTCAGTATATTGAGAAAATCAGCTCGAACTGAAATCATACTGTATTTTAAAAAGTAATAGTTATTCCTGAAGTTAATGCATTTTTTTCAACTAAAAAGTGATGGATTTAATTCTTTACTGATAACAAAAAGACATGGAATTTCAGCTAGATGAAGTGTAAAGGCAATGGGAAACCTTTAAGCATGTTGGAATGTCTAAAGAACCTACAAGGAATTCAATAAAAGCGAATTCAAATTTGAAGAAAAATTCAATGAAAGGAGTGTTTCATAGAATAAGATAATTTGACACGAGCTTGGAAATTTTCAAAACAATTACATATTTAATTCTAAAACCAAATTTTCAGATACCTTATGCTTAATAAAGCAGGTTATGAAAGGTGCCTTTACTAGTTGAGAGTAGGTTTAGGCTTATGAAAAGCTATGAGTCTATAATACTCTTTTTTTGCTTTGTTTTCTGCTCTGTTTTGCTAAATGCTAGCCTACTGACAGAGCATTCTGTTGTATGACCAACTAGTCATGCAAGGGATTCAGAATAGCCCATTGTTCACCTATCTAATGCTATTCAATGCCCCAAGGCCTGGAAAAAGTCTTGGTCAGTCCAGTGGACTGACAGGTTAAGCACATAATTAGTGGCTCCCTCCTGTGTTACATATTGGCTTCATCAGAAAACAGATTTAAAGTGGTTAATTCATTACTTATAAATGATCTGTTCACCTTCCTCAGGAACAGAATCAAAATAGCTATTCACAACCAGACCCTAACTCAATAATACAGATGGCAAGATTTCCTTAATATGACAGTTGGAAGGGAATATTTGTAACAAGCTAAAAGATCCCACCATGGCCTTTATGGACTGTTCAAGCATTTCTACCTTCAAATGGTATTTTCTACAAAACATGAAATGTGTGTTTCAAATTCTGACTACTACAGAATAGTTGGGCCACAGGAATAGAGTCAGGGCTTGGAGCCAGAAGACATATACAGAGTTTATTTCTCTGCCACAGCACTACCAACTTATTTCATGACCTTGGGCAACTCAGTTAACCTTGACTGAGATATTATTTGTTGAACAAAACAGTGTTCTAGAAGATATGAAATGTTCATAATGAAGTCCATGTATATGCCTAAGAGTATATAAAGGAGGGAACTGGAGCTTCCTGAGTAAATTAAAGGCCAAGCTTTGTCAAATCCACAATAAGGAAAATCTGCATATTCTGGAATTAACAAAGCTGTAAGCACATCTGCTAAAAGCTTAGATTTGACCATTTTCCCTCCATTTACTGCCCAATGAAGGGAAGATAGGAATTCTCATTCAGAGGGTTGTTGTAGACTTATTTAGACTAATGAATGTTGAAGTGTCTAGCTTTTTCTCTGGAACAAAGTATACAATTTTTTTTGACTCTGAATTATTTTCTCAGAGGCAATGATGCCAATAAAATCCAATGAGACATTCAAGCATAGGTGTAGCTCAAGAAAATCTATTGCTGGAGCACGCGGGTCATGCAATTGGTTAAGCATCTAACTCTTGATCTTGGTTCAGGTCATGAACTCAGTTTGTGATTTTGAGTCCTGCATTGGGCTCTACACTCAGGATATGGAGCCTGCTTGGGATTCTGTCTCTCGTTCTCTCTGACCCTTCTCTGCTTGTGTTCTCTTTCTCTCTCTCTCTCTCTCTCTCTCTCTCTCTCAAAAAAAAAAAAAAAACAACTTTAAAAAGGTTAAAAAAATAAAATCTATTCTTTTCTAAATGAGTATGTTTTGGCCAAAGTAAGTTACATTTTTCTCCTAAAAGTAGCAAAAGTTGCTCCTTAAGCAGATTGTTGGTCTCAATGAAGATATTGAGCTTTATAAAAGGAACACAAAGAAAAGAGACTAGTCAAGGCCCTACATGTGAGCTATGAGGCTCTGAGGATGGTAAATTATCTCTTAGAGCCTCAAATTCATTATTGTTGTTACTGCTGTTTTTTATTTGTAAAAGAAAATAAAACTCTTACTTGTTGAAGTATAGAGAGAATATTAAAAACCTAGACAAAAATAATATAAACCAAGTTAATAATAAAAGTCAAAACTATTTACATTATATAATCTCAGTCTTCAGTTCTTTTTTTTTATTACTATGTATATCTTGGGTGATGTAATATCTTTTCAAGGTTTTAACTGATAAAATCTATGTTCTCTTGATGCCTGTGATGAGGCAGCCTGAGGGCAAAGCACAAGTTAACATTGCCACCACCACCACAGGTGGGATATATGTGATATTCCTCAGGCATGCCTGCCTGCCCAAGGACAAATAAAAGCGCAGAAAACAAATGGTAAAACTGATATAGTCTCTATCAATTTATGAATATCTTAGTAAATAACAAAAAAAAGGGCCATCTTATCAATGGCCTACATCCCAGAAACCTGTAAAGTCAGTTTCCTGAATCCCCTGCATCACTGCTCCATAGTGATATGGGGAACAAAGGCAAGAAGGAAATGGCAGGTAAAATAAATTTCCTTATAACCTGCAGCCCGTTGATAATTACTTGAGGAAAATACAGAGTATAACATTTCTCCAGGAACTCCCTACAGTCTTAAACTTAATGCTTTGCTAGTGGGGAAAACAACCTTAGCTTGACCATAGCTGGACCGTCTGTAATCTGTGAGTCTTTAGCATATAAAAGACTCTTTGAAAGCTTCCCTTTTCACTTTGCTTCCCCAGCTCCATATTATATAAGGCGCCACCCTACACCACCCCAGTGCAGCTATTTCTGCTAGGGGTCCTGTCCCTGTGCTTTAATAAAATCACCTTTTTGCACCAAAGATGTCTTTAAGAATTCTTGGCCATCAGCTCCAAACCCCATAAACCCCACCATCACCCCAAAACTTCACCTGGATTCATATCTACAACTCAGGCCTCTTCCCCTGATCTCCAGTGTCCTGAAAACATCACCACTTAGATGTCTAATATGAACATGAGATATAATATGCCCAAATCTAAAGAATAGGCAATCACCATGGAGAAGTAGGGGGATCTGTACTTCTTGGGTCTTTCAAACAAAGAAAGGATGAAGCCAAAGAACTTTGAACCCCAAGAGTCTGGGAAGAAAAGAAACGGAGTCTTCCTGTGAGAAAATGGGAAAACCGACTGCCCCATAGGTGTGTGATTGTGAAATGGGGGAGATAAAACAGACTGCATAGGCATAGAAGGGAGGGATCCCTTTCTGCAGAGAGACAAAGGAAGAGAATGAACCACTGGTGAAGCATAAGACTGTATCTGAACAAGAGAAAAACCTTTAGACTGGGACTGAGAGGGATCCCATCATCACATCTCTAACTGCAGGGCTTTTGGATAGAGAAGCAGGGCTTCTCTATCTGTAGGGCTTTCTTTGGACTGGGGCTGGCTACCCCGTTTTCACACCTGGGAAGGAGGAGAGTCATCTCCGGGTTCAGGGTAAGTCAGGAGCAGTCTACAGCAGGGGAAAGTGGCCCCACTCACCTGAAGTGCTACAGCATAGGACAACCAGCTGGGACCACATATCAGGGGTCCTTGGGGAGGGGCTTCCCCAGTGCCCTGGGTGCATGGCGCAGGAGAGTAGGTCCCAGTCAAGCAGGGGGGTACAGGAGTTAGTGGACTGAGAAAGACCACCCACTCTGCACCTATGGCACAGTGAGAAGGATCCAAAGGAGTGATTTGGGACATCTGGTCTGTGAAGAAGGGACTGGGTGGTTGCCATTTTCTCCCCACCAGCACCGAGGTGGGGCATCAGGGATCGGTCCCCAAGGCCCACTGTGAAGGTACGACCAGCCTACACCAAGCTTAGGAGCTGCTTATCTACTGGGGCTGAATAGATGCTGTGGAACCAGATGGCCCCATCCTCCAGACCAGTGCTGCAGTATTGCCTGGATTAACTCTAGAACAATTCCTGTTATTTAGATATATTCTCCCTTTTGTCCTTCTCATTTATTCCCTCCTCTAGGCTAGTTATTTTGGTTATTAGTTTGCTTAAACAGAGATATTTAATCCATTCTCTTGATGCATGTTCTATCCTTCCTTCTTTCCTTTCCTTTATGTCTCTATGGAGTAATCAGACCATATAGTTTCTCTGGGTAACTCTATATTTGTTTCTCTTTTCTCACCTCCTTCCATACTTTCCTCTCTCTCTCTGGATTAAGACTTTTAGTCTCTCTACCTGGTCAATTATTTTTTTTCTATTTCCCCGCCCCTGAAATTCTCTTTTTGTATAAGCTCTTCCATCAGCACAGCCTCCACACTGTTCTTTACTTGTAGCTAGAGTTTCTGGTTTTTAACTTTTAGATTTTTATTGTTTTTGTTTGTTTGTTTGTTTTATTTGTTTGTGTGTTTGCATTTTTTTTCCTGTTTGTTTATCTGTTTGTTTTCCTTTCCAGGAGTACTTCAAAGAACGAACCCTTGTGGAGGGTCCAAAACATCACTATGAGTAGGGAAATAAAATAACCAAAGTTACAAAAACAGAGAGCAAGTAACACTCCCCCAAAAACACCCCCTGGACGGCCAGACCCTGCACAGTGTATGACCTCCCTAATCTAGTGACACTCACAGGTGCAGAGTACATAACAAGCTTTTAAAACTTACAAGGCACAGAAAACTAGCCAAATGATTAAAAGGAAGAATTTTCTTCAAAAGACATTCCAGAAAGAGGTGATGACTAACAAATTGATCAAGACAGATAAAAGCAATATGACTAAATAAGAATTTAGAATAATAGTCAAAAAATTAATATCTGGGCTTGAAAAACGCATAGAAGACAACAGAGACTCCATTGTTGCAGAGATCAAGGATCTTAAAAATAGTCATGATGAATTTAAAAACTCAATGAGGCAGCCACAGTCAGAATTGAAGATCCTGAGGCGGGGGATAGGTGAATTAGAAGATAAAGTTATAGAAAATGAGGAAGCCAAGAAAAAGAGAGATAAATTGATCCAAGAGCAGGAAAGGAGAATTCGAGAACTGAGTGATGCAATCAAATGGAACAATATCTGTATCATAGGAATTCCAGAAGAAGAAGGAGAAGAGAGAGAAAGGGACTGAAGAGGTACTTGAACAAATCATAGCTGAGAACTTCCCCAACCTGGGGAAAGAAACAGACATTGAAATCCAAGACAACTCCCCTTAGATGTAACTGTAATCACTCTTCTGCACAACATATCATAGAGAAACTGGAAAATATAAGAATAAAGAGAAAATTCTGAAAGCAGCTAGAGATAAATGGATCTTAACATACAAAGGTAGACACATAAAGGAAGTAGCAGACCCATCTTCTGAAACTTGGCAAGACAGAAAGGAATGTTGGGAAATCTTCAATGTGATGAACAGGAAAAACACGCAGCCAAGAATCCTTTATCCAGCAAGCCTGCTATTCAAAATGGAAGGAGAGATAAAGGTTTTCCCAAACAAACAAAACTGAAGGAATCCATCACCACTAAACCAGCCCTACAAGAGATCCTAATGGGGACTCTGAATGAAATGTTACAAGGAATACAAAGTACCAGAGACACCACTACAAGCATGAAACCTACAGGTAACACAATGACTCTAAACCAATATTTGTTAATAATAACAATGAATGTAAGTAGACTACATGCTCCAATCAAAAGATATAGGGTATAAGAATGGATAAAAACAAACAAAACCCATCTATTTGCTATCTACAAGAGACTCATTTTAGACCTGAGGATACCTTCAGATTGAAAGTGAGGGGATGGGGAGCTATCTATCATATTATTGGAAGTCAAAAGAAAGCTGGAGTGGCCATACTTATATCAGACAATGTAGCTCTTAAAATAAAAGCTGTAAAAAGAGATGAAGAAGAACATTATATAATAATTACAGGGTCTATCCATCAGAAAGAGCTAACAATTATAAATGTCTATGCATCGATTTTGGGATCACCAAACATATAAAACAATTAATAACAAACATAAGGAATCTTATGGATAAGAATGTAATAATTGCAGGGGACTTTAATACTCCACTTACAGCAATGGATAGATCATCTAGACAGATATACAATAAAAAAAGAATGGCTCTGCATGATATATTGGACCAAATGGACTTGGCAGATATATTTAGAAATCTACATCCCAAAGCAGTGGAATACACGTTTTTCTTGAGTGCACATGGTACATTCTCCAAGATAGATCATGTACTAAGTCACAAAACAGCCCTCAACAAGTATAAAAGGATTGATATCATACCATGCACACTTTCAGATCATAATGCTATGAAACTTGAAATCAATCACAGGAAAAAGTCTGGAAAACTTCCAAAAACATGGAGGTTAAAGTACATCATACTAAGAATTAGAGAAGAAATTAAAAAATATATGGAAACAAATGAAAATGAAAATATTACAATCCAAACCCGTTGGGATGCACAAAGGCGGTCTTAAGAGGAAAATACATTTTAATCCAGGCCTATCTCAAGAAACTAGAAAAATTTCAAATACAAAATCTAATAAGACACCTAAAGGAACTAGAAGCAGAACTGAAAAGACACCCCAAACCCAGCAGAAGAAAAATCATAAAGATCAGAGCAAAATATCACATAGAATCCAAGAAATCAGTAAAACAGACCAATGAACCCAAGAATTGGTTGGCATCAAAGTTGGCAAAGATGAAGTCAAACGTTCACTTTTCACAGATGACATGATACTCTACATGGAAAACCCAACAGACTCCACCAAAAGTCTGCTAGAATTGATTCATGAATTCAGGAAATTTGCAGGGTACAAAATTAACATACAGAAATCGGTTGCATTTTTATACACCAATAATGAAGCAACAGAAAGAGAAATAATGAAACTGATCCCATTTACAATTGCACCAAGAACCATAAAAAATCCTAGGAATAAACTTAACCAAAGATGTAAAAGATCTGTATGATGAAAACTATAGAAAATTTATGAAGAAAATTGAAAGTGATACATAGAAATGGAAAAACATTTCATGCTCATGGATTGGAAGAATAAATATTATTAAAATGTTAATAATACTCAAAGGAAACTACACATTCAATGCAATCTCAATCAAAATTGCACCGGCATTCCTTTCAAAGCTAGAACAAACAATTCTAAAACAAAAGACCCCAAATAGCCAAAGTAATATTGAAGAAGAAAACCCAAATGGGAGGCATGACAATCCCAGACTTTAGTCTCTACTACAAAGCTATCATCATCAAGACATTATGATATTGGCATAAAAACACACACATAGATTGATTGAATAGAATAGAGAAATCAGAATTAGACCCACAAATATATGGCAGTAATCTTGACAAAGCAGGGAAGAGTATCCAATGGAAAAAAATTCTCTTTAACAAATGGTGAAGGGAGAGGAGGACATGAACATGCAGAAGAATATAACTAGCCAACTTTCATACACCATACACAAAACTAAACTCAAAATGGATGAAGGACCTGAATGTGAGACAGGAAACCATCAAAACCCTAGAAAAGAAAGCAGGAAACAACCTCTTTTACCTCAGCCACAGCAATTTATTATTTGACACATCTCCAAAAACAAGGGAATCAAGAACCAAAATAAACTATTGGGACCTCATTAAGACTAAATAAATAAATAAATAAATAAACAAATAACTTCTCCAATGCAAAGGAAACAATCAACAAAACTAAATGGCAACCAACAGAATGGGAAAAGATAGTTGCAAATGACATATTGGATAAAGGGCTAATATCCAAAACCTATAAGGAATTCACCAAACTCCACATTCAAAAAACAAATAATCCAGTGAAGAAATGGGTAGGAGACATGAACAGACACTTCTCCAAAGAAAACATCCAGATAGCCAACAGACACATGAAATGATTCTCAGCATCACTCATCACCAGGGAAATACAAATCAAAATGACACTGAGATACTGTGTCACAACAGTCAGAGTGGCTAAAATGAACAAACCAGGGGACTATAGATGCTGGCGAGGATGTCGAGAAACAGGAACCCTCCTACACTGTTGGTGGGAATACAAACTGGTGCCGCCGCTCTGGAAAACCCTGTGGAGGTTTTACAAAAAGTTAACAATAGAACTACCCTGTGACCTAGCAATAACACTGCTAGGAATTTACCCAAGGGATACAGGAGTATTGATGCATAGGGGCACATGTACCTCAATGTTTATAGCAGCACGTTCAACAATAGCCAAATCATGGAAAGAGCCTAAATGTCTATCAACTGACGAATGGGTCCAGAAAATGTGGTTTGTATATACAATAGAATACTATTTGGCAATGAGAAAGAATGAAATCTGGCCATTTGCAGCAATGTGGATGGAACTGGAGAGTATTATGCTAAGTGAAATAAGTTAGTCAGAGAAAGACAGATACCATATGTTTTCATTCATATGTGGATCTTGAGATACTTACAGAAGACCATGAGGGAGAAAAAGGGGGGAAAGAAGAGAAAGAAAAGAAAAGAAAGAGGAAAAAGGAGGAGAAAGAGAGGGAAGAAGGCAAATCATAGCTCTTAAATACTGAGAACAAACTGAGGGTTGATGGCGGTGTGGGGAGGGGAAAGTGGGAGATAAGCATGTAGGAAGGCTCTTGTTGGGATGAGCACTGGGTGTTGTATGGAAACCAATTTGACAATAAATTATATTAAAAAAATAATGTGCCCAAATCCAAATGCCTAATCTTCCCTGCTAATATGACTTTCTTACTGTCTTCCTCATCTCTTTTAGTTTATTGGATCAAGTACCCTGACATAATTTTCACTTATTTACTTATTTAAACTTTTAAAACCCTTAAATTAAATTCCAGCTAGCTAAATACAGTGTAATATTAGTTTCAAGTGTACAATATAGCATTTCAACACTTCTATACCATACCCGGTGTTCATCACAACAAGTGCACTCCTTATTCACCATCGCCTATTTCTCTTTTCTCCCCAAACACTTCCTCTCTGGTAAACATCACGTTGTTCTCTATAATTAATAGTCTGTTACTTAGTTTGACTCTCTCGCTCTTTGACTCTTCTTTCTTTCATAACTTCTGTCTGATCTATCAGTACATCCTGGTATCTTGGTCATACAAAATATATCCAGAAATTTACCTGTCCTTATCACTCCCCAATCTACAGTTATATATGCCAACATCACTTCTCTCTGAAATGATTTCAATAGCATTATAACTAGTATTTCTCCCTCCTCCTTTGTTCACTACATGCCATATATAACATGGCAACTAGAAAGCTCAGATACAACCCCAATCAGATGTGTCACTCTTGGTTTAAAATCCTCTGATGATTACCTTCTTCTCTTAGAGCAAGGAAAAGTCCCTAGGATAGCCTATGAAACCCTGCCCAATCAAAACTTTCACTTCTCAAAGTTCACCTCCTTTTACCTCCCCACTGCACACCTCCCGTACAATCTCAACCATGGTGACCTTAGTACACCCTGTTTATGCCATTATGTTCCAGACTCAGGGCTTCTGCTGTTGCTAGTCACTCTGTCTGGCAACTCTCTCCTAGGAGATCCTCACAGCCTGGCTCCCTTATCACCTTCAAACCTTTGATTCAATGTTATCTTTTACTGAAGCCTTTATGACTGAATATATATATTTATATATACATATACATATATGCACACTTACATACATATACTTACATACATATACATATACATATACCACGCCCTAGTTCACTTTTCATCTTTCCACTTTGGTAAAATTTAAAGAATTTATTCCAGAATTTATAAGAAATATTAACCCGCAAATTTCTGTTAGGAGTATAAATTGTCAGGGAAATATATAATTATATAAAAATGAATACATTGAAGTGGTCAGGGCAGCATTGTTTGAAATGTGAATGAAACTTAAAATAACCTAAACCTTCATTATTAGAAAACTGATTATATAAGTTATATACAATCAGTATAGAACTATGATACATATGTTAAAAGGAACAAAGCATATATATGTATGCATATATATACACACATACATACATACTTGGAGATACTTTCAGTGGGGAAAAAACAAGATGTTGAACATACTTACTGTGCTCATTTGTGACATATACAATATTTGTGCATGTATTTGGGGTGGGTGCATGCTTGATCAGGCACTTAGAATTTCTGGCACGACAGTGTATCCTTCTGAAGAAGGAAACTGAGAATCAAGGCTTTTAATTTTCATTTAATCTCAGCTTCACTCTTCTATTTTTAAAGTACATGTATATTAATTTTATGAATAAAATTACTTTTTATAAAACTGGGTATGCTTTGGTATCAGATATACCTCAGCTTTAATTGAGCTTTCTTGATTAATAACTGACTTAGGGAAAGTAAGTTAAATTATCTGTGCTTACAATTTTTCATCCATGGAAGGAAAGTGTAACATCTATCTCATAAGATTATTGTGAGTATTAAATAAAACAATATATGTTGAACTTTTATAGGCATGTACTATAAACTCACTGATAGAAGCTATATGTGATTTTTATCAAAAGGTATAGCATCTTGAAAATGGAAAAATACATGCAAAGTACCCATTGTAATGCCTTGAATAGAGGCATTTCCTTCTTAGTAATAAAAATATTAATTATTATTAAGATTATGGTATTAATAAAGTTAATAAAAATAATGAATGGACACCTTAGTTTTAGGTTAGTCATGTGGCTAGTTACAGAACCAGAATTAAAACCAGGGTGTAATTCATTGAACATGATCAATCCAATGCCTATATCATGAGCACCTAAGACCTTGGTCTTTTTATTATAACATGCTGTCCTCCAAGGAATGAGAATATATAACACTGGAAAATAAGACAGCTATCAGTCAATTGTTAGGTACAAAATGAATATAATGAAGAACAAGTGGATGGAGTTCCCAGAAGATGATGGAGTAGGAGGACCAGGAAGCCTGCAAAGGGAAGATGAGTCCCCATAACATTTGGCTTTAAAAACGGGAGGACTAGGGGGTGCCTGGGTAGCTCAGTCTGTTGAACATTTGACTCCTGATAGTGGTGCAGGTGGAGATCTTGCTGTTGTGAGATCTAGCCCTGCTGAGCATTTCTCACTCTTCCTCTCTCTCTGCTCCTCCCCCTGCTCTCTCACGCTCTCTCTCAAAATAAATAAACACTAAAAAAATAAAATAAGAATAAAAACTAGAAAGACAAAGTTTCATAAGTTCTGGACTTAAGCCCATAAATTTTTAAACTCAACAGGCTCAGCTCTGGGAGAGCCTGAGGGTAATAGGAAGTCAAGTTCCTGCCTTTAAAGAGAGCATGGCAAACAAACCTCTGCAATGTAGCATTTTAAAAACTGCCTGGGGCATATGAGATGGAGAGTTAGTTACTAACCTTAGAGAAGATCCTGGAAGGACAGTTTGCTGAGGGACATCTTCAGGAACAAAGGAGCTGGTAGGTCACAGTTCCCTCCTACCAACCTCCAGCACAAATAGGGCCAACTGCCAGAAACAGTGCTGTGCTGACATTTGCTACCATACTTGTTTGCACCGAACCATCCTGCCCACCCCCACTCCCGCCACACACTTCAGCAGATCCACCCTTTTCAGACACACTTGTCTCAGTCCTGGTCCCTTCCCCCAGGACATGACCAAAAACCTTACCGAAACCACCTTTCCTGACCCATGCACTTTTCAGGCCTCAGTCACAGTGACAATGATGGCAGCACCAACAGTAGGGCAGCAGAAGACCAATATGCACCTTCTTAGAATTGCTCCCACACCTGCACACTCACAATTTAGAGATCTTTCCAGGCCAGCCCCTGTCATGGTGGCACTATCAGCAGTGTTCACTTCCAAAGGAGACCAACCAACACACACCTTATTAACACTGTGCATCCCGCCATGACTTGCCCAGTCCTTGCAGTGGCAGCACATCCTTTACCATTTGCTCCAAATCAAAGTCACAAGCTTGGCAGTGTGCAAACAGTCACAATAAGGGAGAGCACCACTCCAAAGTGACTACTGTCCAAGGATGAGGAAAAGAAAGCCACACATCATTCAGACATCAGCCTCAGTAGTAGGCTGGGAGCAGAGAGGTTTCTGATTGAAACATCACAGGGAAAGTGTCCAGCAGTTTGGTGCTACTACATCTCTGGCAAAAGCCTGGGATGACCCAACTCAAGCCCAAGGTGGCCCCAGACTGGTTCACTAACACAAAAGACTGGTTCATTAACGCCAAAAGAACCAAACATTGTCCACATTGGCAACAAGAGCCACTAAAAATTAATGGACTGGGAGAAAAAGTGGGAAAGACACAACAGCAGGGCTCTTGCAACACATATAAGCAACACCTGAGAAACAAACACTAGGTTCTGATGAACAGGGGACACCACTGTCACACACTACAGAAGTCTTCTCCATAAGACCATTACATTATGTCTCCAAGAGCAGGAGACATAGGTGACTTTCCTAACACACAGAAAAAAAAACATAAAGAGACAAATGAGGAGACAGAGGAATACATCTCAAACGAAAGAAAAGGACAAAACCAGAGTAAATGACCTAAGTGAAATGGAGATAAGTAATATGCTTGATAGAGAATTTAAAGTAATGATCATAAAGATACACACTGGACTTGAAAAAAAAAGAGTGGTCAACATCAGCATGACTCTTAGCAAATAAACAAAAGAGAATGAGTCAAAGATAAAAAACCTAATAACTGACATTAAAAATACAGTAGATGAAATAAACAGCAAGTTAGAAGAAACAGAAGAACAAATTAGCAAACTGGAGGAAAGAGTAATAGAATGTAATCAAGCTCAACACATGAGAGAAAAAAAAATTATGCAAAAGAGACTTAAGGAACTCAGTGACTACATCAAGCGTAACAATATTGGTATTATAGGGATCCCATAAGAAGAAGAGAGAGAAAAGGGGAAAGAAAATGTTCTTGAATAAATAATAGCTGAAAACTTCTCTAATATGGGGAGGGAAACAGATATCCAGACCAGGAAGCACGGATATTCTTCAAGAAAATCAACCTAAAGAGGTTCACAAAGCACATAGTAATTAAAATGGCAAAAAAAAAAAAAATAGTGATTAAGAGAATTTTAAGTGCAGCAGGAGAAAAGAATGCAGTTACATACAAGGGAAACCTCATAGGACTATCAGTGGATTTTTCAGCATAAACTTTGCAGGCCAGAGGGAGTGGCATGATATATTCAAAGTGCAGAAAAGCAAAAATCTGCAGTCAAGAATATTCTATCCAGCAAGGATATAATTCAGAATAGAAAGAGAGATAAGGAGTTTCCCAGACAAACAAAAATTAAGAGTTCATAACCACTAAACTAGTTCTACAAGAAATGTTATAGGGAATTCTTTAAATAGAAAGGAAAGACCTTAAGTGGGAGTATGAAAAATAGGAAACACAAAATCACAAAAGCAGTTAAAATAAATATATCAGTAAAAATTAGTCAAGGGGCTCACAAAATAAACAGATATAAATTATGACACCATAAAGCTGGGGGCAGAAGAGCAGTAACGAATGGGTTCAAACTTAAACGACCATCAACTTAATATAGACTTCTGTATGCAGATGATGTTATATACAAATCTAATGGGGGGAACCCAGGTGGCTCAGTTGGTTGAGTATCTGACTCTTGATTTCAGCTCAGGTCATGATCCCATGACCCTGGGATCAAGCCCTGCTTCAGGTTCTGCACTGAGCATAGAGACTGCTTGGGATTCTCTCTCTCTTCCTCTGCCTTTCTCTCTCATTCTCCCTCTCCTATTTTCTTAAAAAAGAAAAAAGCACCCAAACCCTAATGGTAACCACAAATCAAAACCAGTAACAGATATACAAAAAATAAATAGAAAAGAAAGGAATCCAAATATATCACTAAAGAATGCCAGCAAACCATGAAACAGCAAGAGAAGAATCCAAGAAACAAAATATAACCAAAACCCACGAAAATAACCACAAAACAGGAAACAAAATGCCAATAAATACATATCTATCAATAATTATTTTGTAGGACACAGACTAATGACTCCAATCAAAAGACATAGGTTGATGGAATGGGTAAAAAAAAAAAAAAAAACCAAAAAAAAAAAAAAAAAAAAAAAAAAAAAAAAAAAAAAAAAAAAAAAAAAAAAAAAAAAAAAAAAAAAAAAAAAAACACCCAAAAAAACAAAACAAAACAAAACAAAACAAACAAACAAACAAAAATGAGACACATCTATATGCTGCTTACAAAAAAACCCCTCTCATTTCAGATCTAACAATAAATGAAGTTAAAAGGGAGAGTCCACAGAAGCATTTATTATGTAAATGGAGGTAAAAAGAAACCTGGGGTAGCAATATTTATGTTAGACTAATATCATAGGTATTAAAAGAAAGACTATAATAAGAGACAAGGAAGGATACTATATAATCATTAGTAGGACAATCCAACAAGATGTAACCATTGTAAATATTTATGCCCCACACATAAAATAACCAAATATATAAGACATTTAATAAGAAAAATAAAGTAAGTAACTGATAATTTTACAGTAATAGTAGAGGACTATAACACCCCACTTATATCAATGGACAGATCATCTATACAGAAAATCAACAAGAAAACAATGGCTTTGAATGACACATCAGAAGAGATGAAATTTAATTCAGAACATTTCATCCTATAAAAGCAGATTACACTTTCTTTCCAAGTGTACATGGAATATTCTCAGATAGATCACATATTAGAACACAAAATAAATCTCAACGAATTCAAAAAGACAAGTCATGCCATGCATTGTTTCTGAACACAAAGCTTTGAAACTAGAAATCAACCACATGAAAAAAATCTGGAAAAATCTCAAAAACATGGAGGTTAAATAACATGCTACTAAATAATGAATGCATCAACCAAGAAATCAAATAAGCAAAAACTACATGGAGACAAATAACACCGAAATACAACAGTTCCAAAATTTGGGGCATGAAGCAAAAGCAGTTCTAAGATGGACATGTGTAGCAACACAAGCCTACCTCAATAAGGAAGAAAAATATTAAACAACCTAAACTTACAGCAAAAGGACCTAGAAAAAGTAAAACAAGCAAAACCCCAAACCAGCAGAAGTAAGAAAATAATAAAGATTAGAGCAGAAATAAATGATATAGAAAATAAGGAAACTAAGAGCTGGATCTCTGAAAAGAGCCACAAAATGAACAATTCTCTAGTCAGATCCATTAAACAAACAAACAAACAAACAAACAAAAAAGAGTGAATGAGGGGCTCAAACAAAATCATAAATGAAAGAGGATAAATAACAACTAAAACCACAGAATAAGAAAGGATTATAACAGAAAATTATGAAAAATTACATGCTACCAAATGGGACAACTTAAAAGAAATGGATAAATTTTGAGAAACATTTAACCCACCAATACTAAAGCAGGATGAAATAGAAAATTTGAACACATTGATAACCAGCAAGGAAATTGAATAGGTAATCAAAAACCTCCAAAAAAACAAAAGTCTAGGACCTGATGACTTCACAGACAAATTCTATCCATCAATTAAAGAAGAGTTAAGACTGATTCTTTTAAAACTATTCCACAGTATACTTGAGGTCCATGCAAAAACATAGCTACCTTTTATATAGGAAATGGATGATTAAGTCTTTGGTGCTGTAAAAGCAACTTCATTTAAACATAACCACCCTCACCACCAAAAAAAGAAGAGGGCCAAAAAAAAAAAAAAAAAAAAAAAAAAAAAAAAAAAAAAAAAAAAAAAAAAAAAAAAAAAAACAAAAAAAAAAAAAAAAAAAAAAAAAAAAAAAAAAAAAAAAGTAAAGAAAATAAGACGGGAAAAACCTAAGACACACTCCCTAGGGGGAAAAAAAAAACAGCATGTAATTTCTGTCCTTGACGGAATGTATTAAATAAGCAAACACCCCCAACAAGCAAAACAAGTACTACAATGTAAAAATATTAAAAAAACGAAAACCCTCTCACATGCATAAATGAAAGATTGCACACAAAGAACTCACATCTTTTCAAGCTTCAATAGTAAATATTCTGCTACTATGTATTAAATACTGCATGCTTTGCCCAAGCTAAGATGATACCACATCATAAATCAATAAGCATTTATTTAAGGAAAGGTATTAAGCAGGCTGTGTTGTAGCTTATGGGCAAGTAATAAATTGTATCATGTATCTTGAATGTATCATAGATAAGCTGCTATATAATGATTGCCACTTCAGATAGCTGTGAAATTAGGTGATTAACTAGTTGGTACTTAACCTTCTAATTTCTGTATAAGTCTAATTACATGAAATAGAAGTTGGGGTTTTGATTTTTTACTTTGCTTTTCTGTTTGGAGTGTCATTGTAACTACTGTATTGTAAATGACGGAAAATAATTGCATATGTTAAAAAAATAAATTGTGTTACATTAAAAAACTGTAAAAAAATAAATAATAAAATAAAATAAAATAAAAATAAAAATAAATAAAACTATTCCAAAATATAGAAGAGGAAGGAAAACTTCCAAATTCAACCTATGAGGCCAACATTACACTGAAACCAAAACTAGATAAAGACACGACAAATAAAGAGAATAACTAGCCAATATCCATGAAAAGCATAGAGGCAAAAATCTTCAACAAGATATTAGTAAACTAAATCCAATAATACATTAAAAAATTATTCACCATGATTAAGTAGGAATTATTCCTGAAATACAAAGGTGGTTCCACATTCACAAATCAATCCATAAGAGAAAGGATAAAAAACATGATCATTGCAATAGGATAGGAAAAGCATTTGACAAACTGTAACATCTGTTAATGATAAAAACCCTTAACAAAGTAGGTTTGGAGGGAGGGAATATACCTCAACATAATAGAAGCTTTGTATGACAAACACAGAGATGATATCATATTCAATGGGAAAGAACTGAGGACTTTTCCCCTAAGGTCAGGAAAAAGACAATGATGTTCATTCTCATCATTTTTATTCAACACAGGACTGGAAGTCCTAGCCACAGCAGTCAGACAACAAGAAGAAATAAAAGGCATCTGAATTGACAAAGAAGAAGTAAAACTTTCACTATTTTCAGATGATATGATACTATATATATATATAAAATCTTAAAGACTCTACCCAAAACTACCAGAACTGATAAATGAATTCAGTAAGGTTACAGGATACAAAATCAATGTACAGAAATCCATTGCATTACTATACACTAGCAATGAAGCAGGAGAAAGAGAAATTAAGAAAACAATCCCATTGAGAGGTCCCTGGGCGGCTCAGTTAGTTAAGCAGTGAACTTCTGCTAAGGTCATGAATTCGAGCTTCACAAGTTTGAGCCCTGCATCAGGTTCTATGCTGACAGCTCAGAGCCTTGAACCTGCCTTGGATTCTCTGTCTCCTTTTCTCTTGTCCCTCCCCCTACTCATGCTCTGTTTCTCTCTCTCTCTTTCTCAAAAATAAACAAACATTTAAAAAAAGAAAGAAAGAAATCCCATTTACAATTACACCAAAACCAGTAAAAAACCTAAGAATAAACTTAACCAAGGAGGTAAAAGGCCTAAAAACTATAAAACATTAATGAAAGAAATTGAAGATGACACAAACAAATAGAAACACATTTCATGCTCAGGGATCAGAAGAACAAATATTGTTAAAATGCCCATACTACCAAAAGCAATTTTGTGCAATTCCTATCAAAATACCAATAGCATTTTTCACAGCACTAACACAAATAGTCTTAAAATTTGGATGGAACTACAAAATATTCTGAGGAACCAAAGCAATCTTTAAAAAAAGAGAAAAAAAGCTGGAGGTATCACAATTCCAGACTTCATTATATTTTTTAATTAATTAGTTTATTTATTTATTTATTTATTTATTTATTTATTTATTTATTTTAAGTTTATTTTGAGAGAGACAAAGACAGCACCAGCGGGGGTGGGGCAGAGGAAGAGAGAGAGAGAGAGAGAGAGAGAGAGAGAGAAAGAGAGAGATGGATCCCAAGCAAGCTCTGCACCATCATCAGGGAGCTTGAATGTGGGGCCTGAACTCACAAACCCTGAGATCATGACCTGAGCTGAAACCCAGAGTCGTCTACTTAACAGATTGAGCAACTCAGGTGCCTCAAGATATTCAGTTATATTACATAGTTGTGGTAATCAAAATGGTATGGCACAATAAAGAACACATAGATCAATGGAACAAAATAGAAAACCCAGAAATAAGCACATGGTGTTATGATCAATTAATCTTCAACAACGGATACAAGAATATGCAATGGGAAAAAGACATTCTCTTCAACAAATGGTGATGGGAAAACTAGATAGCTACATGTAAAAGAATGAAACTGGATGACTTACAGTATATACAAACATAAAATCTAAATGAATCAAGGACCTAAATGTGAGAACTGAAACCATAAAAATTCTAGAAGGGAACATAGGCAGTGATTTCTTTGACATTGGCCATGACACCTTTCTAAGTATGCCTCTTGAGGCAAAGGAAACAAAAGCAAAATAAACTATTTGGTCTATATCAAAATTAAAAGCTTCTTCACAACAAAGGAAACAATCAATAAAACTGAAGGCCACCTATGGACTAGGAGAATATATTTGCAAATGACATGTCCCATAAAGGATTAGTACCTAAAATATATAAAGAACTGATACTACTAACACCCCCAAATCAAATAATCCAATTAAAAATAGTCAAAAGACATGAACAGGCATTTCTCCAAAGGAGATATGCAGATGCCCAACAGACACATGAAAAGAAGCTCAACATCACTAATCATCAGGGAAATGCAAATCAAAACTATAATGAGATTATCACCTCACAACTTTCAGAATAGCTAAAGTCAAAAATTCAAGAAACAAGTGAGGATGTGGAGAAAAACGTTCTTGCACTGTTGTTGGGAATGCAGACTAGTGCAGTCACTATGGAAGACAGTATAGAGGTTCCTCAAAAAATTCAGTATAGAACTACCCCCACAATCCAGTAATGGCACTACTGGTAATTTAACCAAAATTACAAAACACTAATTCAAAGGGATACATGCATCCCTATGTTTATAGCAGCATTATTAATAATAGTCAAGATATAGAAGCAGCCTAAGTGTTCACTGATTAATGAATAAATAAAGAAGTAGTATATGCATACAATGGAATATTATTCAGCCATAAGAAAGAAGGAAATCTTGCCATTTGCAACAACATGGATGGATCTGGAGAGTATAATGCTATGTGAAATAAGCTAGTCAGAGAAAAACAAATAACATTTCACTCTATGTGGAATTTAAGAAACAAAACAAATGAACAAAGGAAAGAGAGAGAGAGACCAAAGAACAGACCCTTAACTATAGAGAACAAACAGGTTTACCAGAGGGGAGGGGTGAGGGATAGGTGAGATAGGTGAATTGGATTAAGAGTACACTTCTGATTGTGAGCACTAAGTATGATATGGAACTGCTGAATCACTATATTGTGCACCAGAATCAAATCTAAAACTGTATATAAATAAACTGCAATAAAACTAAAACAACAACAACAAAACAAGTGGCCTAGGTGTTTCAGAAAGAGAAAGGTTAAACATTCAAAAGCAGAGATAAAAATATGATAAGGTTTAGAAGTGTACTTGGTAAGTAAGGACTTAGGAAGGATTTTCAGCATGCCAATAATAAAAGGCCCATTCCCCAAGCTGCCTACAATAACCTCTTGAAAGATCTAGAATCAAAGTCTCTAGGATCTGCAAACCATGTTTGATCCCTATAAACTAGCTTATGTCATATTTTGATTGGTTTCCAATGATTTCAGAATAGTCAGCTCATTATTATATAACAGCTTACTTCAACACAAAAATATAACATGACTTGGAAAACTAGCAACCACCTCTCTGATTGTCACATAATGGCACTATTTTGTCTTTCTATGGATATTTTCCAACTGTCTATGAATATCTGAAGTGCAGTGTCTTATTTTCCAAGCAGTCACAGAACCTAGTAATGCTTAGGATCTAGGGCATACAAACTAAATGTTTAATTGATGAACTGATGAATAAACTGATAAGTGAGTAACAAGATTTGCAATGGCAGTCAAGAAAATAGAATAAGCAAAGGTTGTAGTTAGATTTATTAAGTAAAGTGAAGACATAAAGTATCCATGGTAGAAAGCAAATGTTTGTAGGATACTGTTTATGTTAGTGGAGATCTTTCACACATGTCTTAAGGAGTTAGTGTAGGTTTTTTATGAAAAAGGAATGAGTAAGTCCGCTTAAGGATGATAAAGGAGACCCAGGGATAGCTCTGTGGCAGACATGTTTCATTCAAGTAATTTAAAGCACAGAACTAAAACAATGTATCTAGGATGAACACTTTCATGTAAGAAGAAAATATAACTTGGCTTCCTGTCAGCACTTATCATCTCTTTGCCTTGTCCATTATTCTTGCAAAATAGGAAACTGAAATGGTAGGCTATCTCCTCTGAGACTAAGAAAAAAAAATCTGACCATGTCTACCACAGCAGTTCTTGTAGGACAGGATTATACTAGTTGGGGTCATTGTGTGGGAGTCGGGTAGAGAACATTTATAGCACAACAACAATACGTATCTAAATGGAATGCTGTGGGAATTTATCAGAGATTTCTCTAACCAGAACTGGAGCCTTGGAGCTTAGCTATGAATCCACCTGCCAGGGAGTAGTATCAGTACTAGCTAAATAAATGACAGAGTTGTCCTAAACACTCCTGACATGCAGAGTTTAAGACATGTTCAGACTTTAACCCAAAGTAGCTGATGTTAAATAGGCAAACTATTTGATTGTTATCACAAATGTCAGCACACATTACTATACCACCTGTCCAGAGCAGACAGAAATGTCCCAAACTGTTACTGACCTTCTGTTATTACTATTTGTACATTGGACATAAAATGATATGAACATTAAACTAACAAAATGAATGTTGTTTTTATATTTTTTAGCCTCCTTACTCTTAATACATGGGCCATATATCCACATATTTTCTCAGATGGATTTCTGCAGTTAATTTAATGCAAGAAATTCTGAGTTACATTAATATTCCAACAGAGCTATTTTAGACTACTTGGAATTATTATTAGATCCATATCTCCATAATGCAAAAGCATATAAATTCATCAAATATTTATGATTGTAAAAAGTCTCATACTGTATATGTGGGATTAGACATTGAGAAAGTCAAATACCAAGGGTTTGTAGTGTTAACATTTCCATTTAAGAGGAAACATGATACTATACTTTAAATAACTTAGAAATTTGCAGTGTTTCTCTTCAGGATGAGATAGCATTGTCTTTCATCAAAACAGTCTTTTTTTAAAGTGGATAATTTATGAAAAAGAAAATATTTAAAGTTTCACATATTTTACTTTACAGAATTTTGGTTAAGAGAGATTGAATTTAGGTTGTGGGGAAAATAGACAGATAAGTCTGATCACAAAAATTCCAGGTAAGTGCATAAACAAACTAAAATAAAATAAAACAATATACAAAAGAAAGAAAAAATTAAAACTCACACTTAACAACAAATAGTATAAGTACATAAAAAGAGAATAAGAAAATTACAACTGATATCATATGGGTTAATTTCTCTAATGTACAACGAACTCTACAAATTGAGAAAAGAAAGAACCCAATAGAAAAATTGGCAGAGATCAGAACAAATAATTTTCCAGAAAAGGTACTCAATATTTGCCAACATTTAAAAAAGATATGCAATCTCTTTTAAAATTATAATGCAAATGAGAAATGAAATAAAATGTCTCATCTATCAGAATCACAAAAATGTAAATGAATATTTGATAGTGTAGAATGTTTGGCTTAAGGAAAACAGACACTTTCATTTCCGGCAAAATGTTAAAATCCTTATGAAAGATGTCTTTCATAACTACAAATGAATTTACTCTTTGACCCAGTGATTACACTCCAGGGAATCTATCCTAAATGTATATCTACAAAAATACGAAATAACATTTGTACGAGGTTGTCATGGCAATACTGTTTATAATCACAAAACTTTGTAAAGAAATTATCTTTTTGTAACAAACTACTTAAAGTATAGTATTTCTTTATAGTCTGCCAAATAGAACATTATCTGCAAATATAGAAACTATTAATGGATTGGTTCTTCTGTTTAAGTCTGTAAATATTGTGAAACCAGCAAGTGTTAGGTCATTTTATGAATATTCTCATTATCCTGTATCAAATCACATATATGATCATTACTTCTAGTCCGACAATTATATGAATTTGTACATTCACTGTTGTATGTTTGCCTGGTAAGAGTGATTTATTTTTCTACTTCATTCTATATTTACACATAAATAGAAGATACGCATATGTAAATATATGCAACTGAAGTTCTCTATACACTTATATAGAAAGTCCTGATGGAGCTTCAAGAATACTCAAGTCAATATGGTAAGCTGCTATTTGCATTAAACAGTATAATAGAAGATAACATATTCATGTTTGTGTAATATGCATAAACAAAACTAAAAAATATACATTCAATACTAATAAAGGTCATTTCTTTTTATGGCCCGAGGTATAAAAGATGGGCAGTGATAAGAACGGAAACAAGTATTTTAAAAACATCTTCTTATATAGTTTTCCATATGGGAAACATGCAACTATTACCTATTTAAAAATAAATTAACTTCAAAAGCTACAGTATAATATACATTTTAAAGGAAAACAGAAAGCAACTACTTCCTATAAGTTGAGTTAATTTCACACATCAGTTCTCCAAATCAAGATTTTCTATTATGGTAGTTTCTATTACAGATTAATTTGTCTGCCAAATAGAGCATTACCTGAAAATATAGAAATTATTAATGGTTGGTTATTCTGTTTAAATCTGTAAATATTGTTAAGCCAACAAGTGTTATGTCATTTTATACATATTCCTATTATCCTGAATCAAATCACATATATGATCATTACTTCTAGTTCTATAATTATATGAATGTGTAAATTCACTGTTGTATGTTTGGCTGATAAGAGTGATTTGTTTTTCTACTTAATCCTATAAAGTATTTTTAAATGGTCTGCAGCAGAACTATAGTAATTTTATAATCACAATATAAATAATAGTTATCAAGGTTTTATTTCATTGTCAAGAAACCTGGTTCAAATAAATGCACATAGAAAGTGCATTTAAAATGACTGAAAATGTTATTTGCACTGGGATGTCTTGAAGATCATGTGAACTTCAGCTCTCACGTAGTGCAGGAGGTGGCACACTTTCCTAACAACCTTGAGAAGCTAACCCATCTCTACAAGCACAGTTAAAACAATGGATTGTTTCTAAAATCAGGGAGATTTCCCAGAAACAAGTAATAATCTGGGCCCACCAGTCAAGAATGAATTCTGAGTCCACTATTGTACTCTTTGCTAATGATATAGACTGCCCATTTCCTTAACAAGCTGGGTTTGTTCACTGGAAAATGTAACAAATAATTTCAAGGTTATGTCACTCTTGGCAAGCACAGTAACGCTAGTGGAAAAAGGAAGTTTTCAGAGCAAGGCAAAGACTGAAGTCTTGTTTGGAATCACTAGCTGACAAAGCCTGCAGTAGAACCATATTGTTCAAATTCACAGAACTCTCTGATACTCACAGAAATGGAATGCCAATTGGTTTTTTAAATAATATAAGTTAAAAAGGATTAATTTGTTCAAATTAAGCTTCTACCAGTATGGAAATAGCTTTGTCACATACATGTTAGTTAGGGTGTCTTTCCTTTAAATGTTTGCTTGGTAAAGACTACATTGTCTTTGCTTCTAATCACAGCCAACTTTTAATTATTCAAGAGAGGGTTATTTGCATGAACTAGACTTCTGTATTTCTTCCTTTTGTCCACTTTTGTAATTTTATTGTGTATTAGTCTTTCCTCCATTACATAAGCAAAGAAAAGAAATTGAGCTAAAGTAATTAGTTTGTTACAGGTCACTTGTATGTTAAGTGTGCTATTCCCTGACAATGGATAATTGCTAGTGCTTCTAGGTCAAATTTTATGATTAAACTTATTTAAAAGTTTTTTGTGTGCATGTGGATAAGAGAAAGAAGAACAGTAATGGATTGTCTTGAACAGTTCCATTCTGCCTTCACTTTTGTCTGAATTCACTGGGTGACACTGAATGAGTCATGTGTCTCATTGTCCCCTCATGTTTTGGGAGGATAGTTATCCCACTGACTCTTTAAAATCACTGTGAAAAAAGAATTGGGGAAGAGAATTTAAAATCCCAATGAAATACAGAAACTCCCTAAAGGAAGTATAAATATTAATTTAAGGGCACATGCAAACAGTTTTGTTTCTTCCAGGGAATCCTAAACTTTGGTCCTTGTCCACAGCTACCAGCCAATTAACTGTGCATGTAAATATTGAATTGCCTAGAGCCTAAAACATTCCATTTTGCTAACATTCTATTGGGGGGTATCATTCTGACAGACAAAAATCATATTATAATCAACTCTTTGCCCAAAATATGATTCAATGTGCTTTAGAATACAACCAGAGCTAGGGAATTATAATTTTTGGAGCATTGTTTCTATTCCTAGCATATTTTTTAATTTGACCTTTAATGGTACTACAAATAACATTTGGCTAGAAAGATGTTCTAAATCTATACTCTTAAAGGATTATATGGTCTTCATGGCTAAAAGGAGCCACCAAATACATGACTTTGAGAAAAGAAATACATATGTTCACTTAAAAGTTTAGTTTTAGTGGAAGAAGAAGAGATATTAATTTCCTTTTTGTATTCTTTCTGGAAACAGAGAAGATATATATGTATCTAGAAAGTAAAAAAGTTACTTTGTTTTTCTGTTCTATATGTTCTCAGTCTTCCTTATGCAATAAGATGATCTTGACTCCAATAGTGAAAACTGATGACCACCCAGTATGGAGGATGGTTGGTGGCTTTATCACAACACTGAAGCCTTATCCATATGTTTCTCAAAGAAAGAGAGCTTATAGAAAGGAGCTAAAGAAAATTTGGCAATTTGCTTTTGGTTTTTTTGCTTGCTTTTTTCTACTAAAAGTTCTTTATCTATGAAGCAGTTTTAGGTATCCTAAACAATAAATCCTATCTCTTCACAACATGTTTATTTATCAACACTCTTACTTCCTAAATGAGTATTTTAGTGAACATTTTAAAGAAAATTTAGCTATGTTTATCTGGTTAGTCTTCTTAATGGAATACATTAGCTAAGAACTTGTTTAGGAAATCAGATGGCTTGGTAATTGGATAAGGGCTTTCGTTGGTAATCCATGAGTTTCTAGAAATATTTTATAGCTTTTTGAGGAGGAGGATGAAAAAGGAAATCAAATGTGGAGATAATATCAACAAAAAAGTTCTATCTATATAACTGCATAATCTTATTTTAGTAGAAAGTACTAAACTTTGAAACAATAAACCTTGGAAAAATCAGAGGTAAATAAGACGGTAATGTAAAACAGGCTGAAGAATTATGCCAAAAACCTTCTTAAGCATAGACTTCACTTCTGTCCTATTACTTTTATTCTATCAAATTTCTTCCATATTAAAATTCTGATAAGCTAACACATAGTTTTCATTTGAAGTAAAATTCAAACCTGAATAAGTTTTCTATGCTTCCTCATTTTCCCAGACTATGAAGTGGGGATACTGAAATATACCTTTGTTAGAATTAGAAAAAATATGAGATAAATGTAAAGTAGTGGCAAAAAAAGTATTTTATATGTTAACCCTCTTGTAATGAGTGATAAGATAATACATTTTTCATCAGAGTGGTTTCATGTTTTCTATTTATATTTGTCTTTTTATCTTTTTTGTTATTATTACTTGAGGATTATGCATTTAAGCTAATAAAGAACATGTTTTAATCAGACTGCAATTTTTTTCCAAGTTACTCTTCAGCTTATAAACATGAAAATAAGTCAATATGCATGACACAGACCCCAGATATAAAAGGAGGAAAATATTGAGGCTTCTGAAAATCTAATAACTGTTTATAAATATGACTTTTAATACCCATGAAGAGGAAAACTTGAGATCCTGGGAAACAGACTGTTTAAGCTGTATTTATATGTGTATATACACACATGCAGAAGTCTACAGAGTTTATACAGATAAATATACATACTTATACAAGAGGATTTCATTTCAGGGTGACTGAGAAAAGGGTATATTAGAAACAACCAGGTGATGACTCCTTAGATAAACTTGTTGACCAGACACTTTAAGAGGAGCATTAGGAAGATTTCATTGCAGTGAAGGGAATTTTGTAAATGAAATCCCTGGAAATTGACCTCTATATACACAAAACTTTTCAAAAACCAACTGACTGGATCAGATCATGTCAATCAAACCAACTGGACAAGCATACTCATCAAAACAGCTATTTTTTATAGTGCAAATGATGAGGGCAGGGGAAGTTAAATATAGCAACCTTCTAAAACAATTTTAGATACTGGCAATAGTCTTGAAGTTCAAACATAGGACATGACAGCCAGGCTTACAACTGAAAAGACATTTGAAATAAGATCATTTAAAGAAAATTAAGGACTATGATTGCTATAGTTTTTGTTTTCTATCTATATGGTGTACGTTTACTACTTCTTCTCTTTCCAATCATCACAAGCTGAGGCCTGAGCACAGACGTACGGCATTATGTGTCTGCAGTCAACTCACTCACCTATCTGAGCCCAATTTTCTCACACTAAAATGAGAACATTAAAATAGATGATCCCAAAAGAATTTTTAAGTTCCAAAATGAATTTAGTACATGCATTGAGACTCAGGGCAAAAGAAGAACAAATATAAAAATGAGATAAGTTATGGGGTGTCTGAATGGCTCAGTCACTTAAACATCAGACTTTTGATTTTGGCTCAGGTCATAATCCCAGGATCATGGGATTGAACCCTGCATCTCACTCATTCTGCCCCTTTTGCTTGTTTTTTGCTCTCTCTCTCTCTCTAAATAAAATAAAATAAAAGAGAGAGAGAGAGATAAATATACAAAACCCCATAAATTTGAATAACTATTTTTAAAGTAATACTAATACTACTACTAATAAAATGTCCAGACTTAAGTAGAGCTAATCATATGCAAGATACTATCTTTCTATATACACCCTTATTAATCTTCCTGAAAACCCTATGAGGTTGACAAAACATATAGAACACAGAGAGGTTAAGTCACTAGAAGAGTTATGTAAATAGTAAGTGGCAGAGCTGAGAATAAACCCCAGGCAGTCACTTGCAAGCATGTGCATCAATCCTGGGTTCTCCTGCCTATCTTAGTAGGCTTCCTATGCAGTACTACCCATTCCAACATCTGTCTTTCCAATATGAATTGAACCATGTTTCTGGTATACCTTTTTCCCTACATTTTAGCCTTATCAGAATCTCTTTTCCCCATTTTAGTTTGTTCAGATTCTAATTATCCTTTAGGACCATATTCCAGTTAAACTCTTGTCTCAAACTCTCCTCAATGCATAGTGGTTGGGAACTTGTACTTTTTCTGGAACCAGTCATATCTACTGATATGTTCTCTTTCATCTCTATATATTAAAAATGAGACGAATAACAGTAATTACTACTAAGTTTATTGTTAGGATTTCATGCAGATTAAGCTTTAGTGAAATCCCTAATAAATAAATAGTGCTAGAAACATTTTAGCTATCTCTGATTCTGTACATTCAGAACAAATTTTTCCATTATTTTAGGGATGCAGAAATTTATTACAACCTAAGATACATCTTTTGGTGTTTAAATTATAACCGTTGTTTTCAGTCAACAAACTTTCTTGAGGATCTGGACCCTGTGAAAAAGAGACACATAAGACATACCTTTGGTGTTTTGGTGACAGTTATATTAAAAGTCAATCATGGTAAATGCTTAAAATATTATGAGAGATATAAGAACAAAAATCTAGGCAATGGAGAGTAGATTGTTTATTGAGGTGTAGAAAGCATACTTCTGAAGCTAGTCATACATAAATCAAATCCTAACTGTCAATTTCAAACTGACTTTAGCAATTTTATCCCACTGAGGTCTCAGTTTTTTCATTAATAAAAGTATGATTTGTATATTCAAGATAATAAATATTATTTGCAGATTATAGGCAAAGACTTCCAGAAACTAAGATGATCAGCAAATTGATATCAGCATTGACATTTGATGGATATTTTGGTCCTCCATGGTGCCTATCACAATATCTAACCCATGGGTGGCCTCAACATGTGAGTGGACACATGCATATTTGTGTCAATTTACCTTGTGTGTGTCAGTTCCGCTACTTCTATAAGTTTATAGACTTCTCTGATGAAGAGTGACTGCTTTGTTCTTAGTGTCACAAATGGAACTTATTCTTGTTAGAAAATATGGCTTCCATTTGCATTCTATCTATGTAAGTTCTACTAATGGCAGGAAAGTAAGAATACTAAAGGAGTTTTAAAGTCCTGCCACTAATCTTTCCTATTTTAATAACACTTTGATATGTGCCCTAGAAAATCTGTGAATGACCCATAATGGAAATGGGGCCTAAAATATGAGAGATGAGAAAGAAGTTACTAAAATGCTATATTGTTTAACTATAGCTAACTTTTCCATTAGACTCTTGCTAGAAGCTAATTCTCACCATCCGAAATTAATAATGCTTTGCCAACAGTATTGAGGCTCATAATACTGAGATCTGGAATTCTAGGAAAATCTAAGAGATATGTTAATCCGTCCCAGAGTTAGTTATTGGTGATGTGGATCAGTGTAACCAATGGAACCAGTGATTTCAAAAATAAGTTATCACCAGTAAAATCATTGGTGTTGTAATACAAGTCATATGACCCAGAGAGTATGGCAAGTCACAGCAGGAGGAAAAAATATTAAACAGCAAGGAAGAACAGAGACTATGAAAAAAGTGTAGTAGAAACAGAAATAGTAACGATGCCAAGAGTAGAGAAAATTTATGGTGAAACAGCAAATTCTAGCTCTGGAACAGTTGAATACTGAACTTACAGAATTCATTAAGACAACCTAATGGAAAAACGGACAAATGAGTTAAGCAGACACTTCACAGGAAAGAACATCCCAATGACCAATAAGCACATGAAAGGACTTTCTACATCATTAATCGTCAGAAAAATACACATTAATACTAGAATGAAATACCATCATACTCCCAAAAGAATGAGTGAAATAAAACAAAACAAAATCTGACAATACCAAATATTGGTGAATATTCATGGCAGCTCCATAATAACTCAACTGTCTATCACTAGAATGGATGAAACATTTACATTATGTTCATATATAGAATTACTGCACAGGTACAAGAAAGAATGAACAACATAGATAGATTGCACACAACATGGATGGATTTCAAAAATTATACTGGGTGAAAGAAGCCAAACAAATAAAAAGTGCTTATCATATGATTTCATTGATATAAATTTTAATAATAGGTAAAATTATTTCATGGGGCTAAGAGTCAGAATAGAAGTTACTGTTAGACAGTGCCAATGGAACAGAGCACAAAAGGAGCCTTCCGGGTGCTGGGCATGTTTTGTCTATTGATTCAATAATAATTACAAGGGTGCTTACAGGTGTCACATGGGCTAAAAATATCTTGAGATGTATACCTAAGACTTGTGTATCTTACTATGTATATTATGCCTTACGGAATTTTTTAAAAAACAAAACCAACCAAAACCAAAAATAATTTTACTGTCAACCAGCAGAGAAAAATATGAATCTCAAGGAAAGGAAAATTCATAAAAGGATTGAGCTGTGTTGAAGTTTAATCTAGACACATGCAGTTAATAACTTTTCCCACTGCTTAGTGAGAAAGTATTGAATGAAACCACACATATAATTAATTATACATGTGTCTAAGATTAATAGTTTCACCTATAAGTTTTGGCTAATTTCAACTGATTGATCTTCTCTTTTTAAAAATCTAAGTTAAAGAACTCTACTCAGGTCATTAAAACCTAGCTTTGATGATTAATTTGATACTTTTCTAAATAGAAGCATCATGTTTCTAATTGTTTACATTTCCAATTTTTATGGTATTCTTTCAAGGAAATAAACATAAAAATTTTTGAAATTTCTTAAGTAAATAACTAAATATGTTAAGCTCTTCCAGAGATAAAAACCAAATGACCAAATTCTACCCTCAAAATGCTAACTGGCAATGATGACTAGTAGGTAACTTCAGATAATCTAAGCAGGTTAGGTCCATAGGGTACATTGTGAGGTCATGACTCAATCATTTTGCCACCACTCCCCTCCCCATGGCCATGGTGTAACACTCATTAGGGGCTTTTTATCTTTTAGTAAGGAGTTTTTTTGCTGGATGCTTATTCTTATTGAGCATTGAAACCATCCCTTATTTGATATCTTATTCTCTTCAGTTTCTAGCACAGCTATATCTTATGTTTTCCTCACTTAGCCTCAATACAGACATTATTTTAACAGCTTACAATGATATAGCCATAGATATACAGAGGAACTTGTTGATTCTCAAAGGAGACTGAGAAGAAAAAAATGAGAGTGAGCATGTAAAATGAAGTCAACATGAGATTTAAAAGGTAAGTTGTAAAATGCTATCTTCTTTCCAGGGGCTGCACTTAAATCTGGCTCTCAGATTTCTAGCAGCCAATTTTGATTGCTGGGCATATTGTTAGTGCTCAATATACACTGAATATTGAATATTGGACACGCCATAAGTACAACATGGAAATCTACACCTAGACTCTTTTCCCTTTCTGAGGGGACTTTGATTTCTCTTTCTATAGTTTATTTTGATTTGTGAGCTTAAACCAACCTAGTTCTATGAGCCTTTGTGTTTCTGATCTACTCGTTTCCTGCTTCCAATTATCCAGAGAAACCACTTCCAATTCTGATTTGTTTTTACTCTTTGTATTTAACAATTTTACTTTGGAATTTCTGACCCTGTAATGGTGAATAAATATTACCAGCCCTGTGTCCCTTACCAAATTAACAATAATTTAACACTTAGAGCAAACATGCAGTATAATTTACCCTCCAGGTAACATAGGTTAATAATATACAGGGAGAAAAAAGAAAAAATGAATTGCAAGTTGTGCACACCAAAATATGAATAACTTAACAGTTGTTTTTAGATAAGTAAAAGTATGGGGCAATTAGTATTTTCTTCCTACTTGTGTATTTTTTAAGTTTTTGCAAAGAGTTTGAATTTCTTTTGTAATCGGAAAATACATATTAAACAACAAGAACGTATTGATGAGCATAACTAACAATAAGAAACGTCTTTAGTACATATATTTTTAACCTTTATAAATTATCTGAAAGCCCAACTGTGTATTATTGTTATTGCTTTATAACAGGCAAAAAAGAATATCTAAACACATTGTATCAAATGAATGGACCAGCCAATTTCTCTGCTTATTTTCAGCCCAATTCACAAGCTGGACACATCTACACCTATCTGTCTGCCTGCTCACACCTGACTCACCCTCTTACACTGTTTATATAGATGATAAGATCTTATTCTATTTGGCTGATTAAGAGTTAGCACTCAGGTGCAAAAATGCCCAAAGTAGTTGTTATTAATGTTTTATTCTAGACAACTCAGCCAAGATTTAAAAAGGATGGAGAAAGAGAGAGAGAGAGAGAGAGAGAGAGAGAGAGAGAGAGAGAAAGGAAAGAAAGAGGGAGGGAGGGAGAAAAAGGAAAAGGGAGGAAGGGAGGAAGAAAGAAATGAAGAAGAGAACTAAGAACCCTTTTCTTCCACTGATAAAGAAGGATTAGGGGACAAATCCCTATCACTGAATTTCCTACCACATTCATTCAGGTTAAATGGGAGATTTTGAGAGCCTACTCCCTAAAACATATACAGAGGCAAAAATGTTGTCTTTTCAGATTTTTATAATATACGTCTTCCCCAGAATCCTGTACTTAATTTGTCACACTCATTAAATTTGATTAGAGCAAAGTTGAATGATTTTTTTTAAAAAAACTCTCAACTAATTGTTTCTTAATGAAGTTGGGTAATTTGTGATTCAAAAGGGATGTTAGATTTCTAGTCAGGTAGGGCTCAGCTCACAGTTACTGATGTAAGCAAAGTAAGATACAGAATTGAGTTTCAGAAATCAATGCAAAATAATAAAAAATTAAAATGGAGAAGCAGTCTATCAATAGTACTGCTGTAACAAAGGGGAGGCTTGTTTTATATTGATTAGTTACTGTTAAATAATGCATCAGTGCTTCCCAACAGTGCACACTCTAGCTGGGTTGTTTATTGCAAGGGGTAGTTGGACAGAATCAGTCAATCAATACTGGTGCTGTAAACACACTTGAAAATGCAGTTCTGCAGCTCATATCACAGTAATTCTCTTGCCATTAAGCTGTAGTGGCCTGGAAGGTTGGGAAGCCACTGCTGCACAAAATTCTTCAGAGTTCCCTCTAGAGAGCACTAAGATTTGCTTTTTGTTAAGATGTAACTAAGTCAAGATGTTATATCTGAATGCTCTCCTACTCACGTACTACATTTCATACACAGATTTCACAGCTCAAATGAGTTATACAGAATTTATCATCCCTTTACAAGATTTTAGATATACTTTCCCACTATTCAATTATCAACTATGTTAGCTGTCATTCATTTCCTTGATAAATCACCCCACGATAGGATACTTAGCATTATGATTCTCCTTAAAGCAAGTCTTTTATAATTTAAAAGCAACAGTATACATAAGAATTTAAAAGCTAGGTCCATCATTATTATATTCAGGGCTCAAAGTCCTAGTAATGTTTACAATTTAGCAGCAATAAATTTTTTCATTTATCATGAAAATTAACCACACCCAAAATAGTATCTAATGTACCCTGATCTCTAGAAAAGACCAGTAGGAATTGTAATTTGTTTTTTATGGACTTAATGGAGTAAAAACAAGCTGGAGCTTATGTTACTTACACATTATATGATTTTAGGTAATGCATTAGGCTTATGATGCATTGTTATCCAACATGAGGATTGTAGTATCTTCCCATTATAACTCATAAGACCTTTGAAAAAATATAAATAAGTTAATGTACATGGCTGCTTTGTGAATGGTGATTTGTGAACTTAATTACATTACATTATTCTTTTTTGAAGAAAGAGCTGAAGAGAAGTTCTAGAGAATCTTGCATGGGAACTAATCTTCCAGTAGTAATTATTGCTAATAAAACCAAAGGTGAAAGCTAGATTTGGCAGCTATCACAAAAGTTCTGTCTTAAATGCATCTCTTTACTAATGAGTAATTTGGTATTTTATTTTATCTGACACCAGAAAGAATTAAAGGTGGTTTAATCTTGTGATAAAAATGTGAATAATGTAGTTTTGATTTGTATTTCCCTGATGATAAATGATGTCGAGCATCTTTTCATGTATCTGTTGGGCATCTAGTTGTCTTCTTTGGGAAAATGTCTATTCATATCTTCTGCCCATTTCTTCATAGGATTATTTGTTTTTCAGGTGTTGAGTTTGGTAAGTTCTTTATGAATTTTGGATACTGACACTTTATCCAATATGTTATTTGCAAATATCTTCTCCCATTCTGTTGGTTGTCTTTTAGTTTTGTTGTTTCCTTTGATGTGCAGAAGTTTTTTTTATCTTGATGAGGTCCCCATAGTTCATTTTTGCTTATATTTCCATTGCCTTCAGAGATGTGTCAAGTAAGAAGTTGTTGGAGATGAAGTCAAAGAAGTTGTTGCATGTTTTATTAATGGTTTTCTGTCTCACATTTAGGTCTTTCATCCATTTTGAATTTATTTTTGTGTATGGTGTAAGAAAGCCGTCCAGTTTCATTCTTCTGCATGTTGCTGTCCAGTTCTCCCAGTACCATTTGCTAAAGAGACTGTCTTTTTTTCCATTGGATACTCTTTCCTGCTTTGTTGAAGATTAGTTGGCCATATATTTATGGGTCCAATTCTAGGTTCTCTATGTTATTCCATTGGCCTATGTATCTGTTTTTGTTCCAAGAAGATGTGGTATATACATACAATGGAGTACTGATCAGCAATGAAAAGGAATGAAATCTTGCCATTTGCAATAAACTGAATGGAACTAGAGGATATTATGAAATAAGTCAGTCAGAGAAAAAACAGATATCATACGTTTTCACTCATATGTGGAAGTTGAGAAATTTAACAGGAGACCATGCGGGAAGAGAAAGAAAAGCAATACTTACGGGGCGGGGGGGGGGGCAAACCATAAGAGATTTTTAAATACAGAGAGCAGAAAGAGCAGTAAGATGGTGGAGAAATAGAGAGATCCGTACTTTTTTGCCCACCTACATCTCTAAAACCTGGAAAAACTGAAGTCTTAAGACACTGAACCACAAGAGTCTGGGAAAAAAAGAAACAGAGCCCAATAAGAAGACAGCCTCATAGGTGCTTGATTGCAAACTGGGGAAGGTAAAAATGGGCCAGGACCCGGAGGCACAGAGAGGAGGGAACCCCCTCCACGGAGAGCCACAGAGAGATGACGGGAAGAGAAAGGGTGCCTGAGACTGCTGTGAACTGTCTCTGGAGAAGAGGAGAACTTTGGCTCGGGACAGAGAGGGATCCTATCATCCCATCTGGAGCCACAGGGCATTTGGAGAGAGGTTTTTTCTCTAGCTGTAGCGCATTCCTTGGGCTAGGTACCTGGATCCCAGGTGACACCAGGAGAAACTGCTCCCTACTCCCCCTACTGGATCCCCAGCTAAGCAGCTGCCCGGCCTGCAGGAGTACATTTCGGGTGGTATCATGAAGTGTGCTGACTAAGGTTTGGAAATGAGGCAGGACTTGGGAAATACAACTCGGCCCACCTTGGCTAAGACCTTAGCACAGGGAGATCAGACTCACAAGAGTGAGTTAAAACGCATCACAGCAGCAGAATGGAGTATTTGCTACAAAACTCTATGACCCCCAAAATATACAATATTTCCTAGTTGGCCCTCACATTAAATAATTTTTTTTGACCCCAAGGTTAGAGGACAGATTTAGATCACAGTAAAAATGCTGCCTGGAGGGAGGAGGCAAGATGGCAGAGAAGTAGGAGGATCTATACTTTTCACCCACCTGTATCTATCAAACTAAGAGGGACTGACTGAAGCCACAATAATCTGATCTGCAAGAGTCTAGGAGGAAAAGAGACAGAGTCTACTAAGAAGACAGCCTCATAGTTTTGTGAGTGCGATCTGGAGAAGATAAAAATGGGCCAGGACCCAGAGGTTTGGGGGGGAGGGAGCCCCCTCCGCAGAGAATCATGGAAAGCTGTGGAGAGATGAGGGGAAGAGAAAGAGAGGCTGAAAATGCTCATAAAGCAGTCTTTAGAGAAGAGAAAAACCTGGGCCTATGATGGAGAGGGATCCTATCATCCCATTTGTAACTGCAGGGCGTGGAGAGAGAAATCCTTTCTCTCTAGCTAAGCCTCTCTTTCCTTGGGCTCGGTGCCCCCAATCCAAGGTGGTGCCAGGAGAAACTGCTCTCCTACTCACCCTACTGGATCCCTGGCTAGGAAGCCGCCTGCCTGCGGGAGTACATTTCAGGTGGTATCATTAAAGTGTGTGAATTAGGAACTGTAAATGAAGCGAGGCTTGGAAAATACAGGGAGATCTGACCAAAAAAAGTGGGTTGCAATGCTTGATTCAGAAAAGGACAGGGGCGCTGTTATTCTCCCCACAACCACCAAGGCCCGGCCTCTGGGAACAGCCCACAGGACCCACAGTGGAGTTGAGACCTGTCTACACCAAATCACACCCATCTGCACTGGAGAGCTGCCTTTTTTTTTTTTTTTTTTTCTGAGACCTGGGCAAGACCAACATTAATGCATTGCATTGATTAGATCAATTCTTGCTCTTCAGATATATTACCCCTTATCTCATTCTTATCTCTCCCCTCTGCTGGACTGGGCACGTGGGACATTGGTTTGCCTAAACAGTCATACTTAATCCATTCTGTTGATGCTACCTTTTTTTCTCTTTCTCTGCAATAATAGATTATATAGTTTCTTTGGGTAACGTTATCTTCGCTTTTTTCTCCTCACCTCTTACCATATTCTCCTTTTCCACTCTCTGAATTAAGCCTTTTAGTCTCTCTGGCTGGTCAACATTCAATTTCACTTCCTCCACACCCCTATCACTTCTCTCTTATATATACTCTTCCAACAGCACTGCTTCCACCCTACTCTATTTGTAGCTGGGATTTCTGGTTTTATGCTTTGAGACTGTCCTTTGTCTTTTGTTGTTTTTATCCCCCACCACTTTTTAATTTTTTTTTTCTTTCCCTTTTAGGTTGGTTTGTATGTTTGATTTATTTGTGCGTTTGCGTGCCTTTGTTTCTTGTGTGTTTTTCTGTCTGTTTCTCTTTTCAGGACTACCTCAAGAAACAAGCCAAATAACACATGGCGGAGAGTCCCAAATATCACTGAGTAGGGAAATAAAATAACCAAAGGCACAACAAAAGAAATCAAGAGACACCATTAGAAGAACACTTCCTGAACGGACAGCCCTTAGATAGTCAATTATCTGCCTTTAATACAGCAATACTCACAGGTACAGAGTACATAACAAGCTTTTAAAACTGACAAGAGACAGAAAGCTAGCCAAAATGATGAAACAGAAGAATTCTTTAAGAAATTCCAAGAAGAAGTCACAGCTACAGAATTGCTCAAAAGCAGATATAAGCCACATAATGTAGCAAGAATTTAGAACAATTATCATAAAATTAATCACTGGGCTTCAAAAAAAACATGGAAGACATCAGAAAAGCTATGGATATGAAGACTAGGGACCTTAAACATAGCTGTGACAAGTAAAAAAAAAATTCTATAAATGAGGTACATAATAAAATGGAGGCTGTGACTGCACAGATTGAAGACGCAGAGAGAGATAGGTGAACTAGAAGACACAATTATAGAATAAGAAGAAGCCAAGAAAAAGAGATAAATTGACCCAGGAGCATGAAAGGAGAATTTGAGAACTGAGTGATACAATCAAACAGAATAATATCCATATCACAGGAATTCCTGGAAAAGAAGAAAGAAACAAAGGTGAAGAAAGAAACAAAGGTCCTGAAGGGGTGCTTATCAAAATATAGCCAAGAACTTCCCAAATCTGAGGAAGTAAATAGACATTGAAATCCAAGAGGTGCAGAGAACTCCACTCAGACGTAACTTGAATCGAACTTCTGCACGACACACCATAGTGAAACTGGCAAAATATAAGGATAGGAGAGAATTCTGAAAGCAGCTAGGGATAAAAGGGCCCTGGCATACAAAGGGAGACATATGAGAGTGGTTATAGACCTATCTACTGAATCTTGGCAGGCCAAAAAGGAACGGCAGGAAATCTTCAATGTGATGAATAGGGGAAAAAAATGCAGCCAAGAATCCTTTATCAGAAAGCCTGTCATTCAAAATAGAAGGAGAGATAAAAGTGTTCCCAAATAAACAAAATTTGAAGGAATTCATCACCACTAAACCAGCCCTACAAGAAATCCAAAGAGGAACTCTAAGAGGGAAATCTTGCAAGCAATGCAAGGTACCGGAGACACCATTACAAGCATGAACCCTACAGAGAGCACAATGACTCTAAACTCATATTTCTCAATAATAACACTGAATGTAAATGGACTAAATGCTCCAATCAAAAGACATAGGGTATTAGAAACTATTTTCTGTCTACAAGAGACTCATTTTAGACCTGAGGACAACTTCAAATTGAAAGTAAGGGGATGGAGAAATATTAATCATGTAACTGGAAGTCAGAAGAAAGCTGGAGTAGCCATACTTACATCAGACAAACTGGGCTTTAACATTAAGGCAGTAACAAGAGGTGAAGAAGGGCATTATATAACAATTACAGGGGCTATCCATCAGGAAGAGCTAACAATTATGAACATCTATGCACCAAATTCAGAAGCACCCAAATACATAAAAAAGTAAATCACAAACAGAAACAATCTTCTTGATAAGATGTACTAATTGCGGGGAATAATAATATTCCACTTATAGCAATGGTTAGATCAACTAGACAGAATATCACTAAGGAAACAATGGACCTGAACTACACATTGGGACAGATGGACTTGACAGATATATTTAGAAGTCTACATCCTGAAGCCATGGGATTCACTTTCTTCTGGAGTGCACATGGTAAATTCTCCAAGAGAGACCACATACTAGGTCATAAAGCAGCCCTCCATAAATATAAAATAATTGAGATCATACCATGCACACTTTCAGATCACAATGCTATGAAACTTGAAATCAATCCCAGAACAAGTCTGGAAAACCTCCAAAAACATGGAGGTTAAAGACCACCCTACTAAAGAATGAATGGGCCAATCAGGCAATTAGAAAAGAAATTAAAATTTATATGGAAATAAATAAAAACACAACAATCCAAACTTTTTGGGATTCAGCAAAGGCAGTCCTAAGTGGAAAGTATATTGCAATCAAGGCCTATTTCAAGAAACTAGAAAAGGCACAAATACAAAATCTAAGAGCAAACCTAAAGGAACTAGAAGCAGAGCAGCAAAAGCACCCCAAACCCATCAGAAGAAGAGAAATAATAAGGATAAAAGCAGAAATAAACAATATAGAATCCAAAAAAAAAAAAAACCACAGTCTAACAGTTCAATAAAACCAAGAGTTGGTTTTTCTGGAAAAAAACAAAAAACAAAAAACAAAAAAAAAACCCAAAAATGATAAACCTCTAACCAGGCTTCTCAAAGAGAAAAGAGAAAACTCAAATAGACAAAAATCATGAATGAAAATGTATCTATTACAACCAATCCCTCAGAAAGACAAGCAATTATCAGGGAATTCTATGAAAAATTATATGCCCACAAACAGGACAACCTAGAAGAAGTGGACAAATTCCTAAACATACATGCACTGCCAAAATTCAAATGGGAAGAGAAAGAAAATCTGAACATACTGATAATTAGTGAAGAAATTGAATCAATTATCAAAACTCTCCCAAGGAATAAGAGCTCTGGGCCACATGGCTTCCCTGGGAATTCTACCAGACATTTAAATCAGAGTTAATATCAATTCTTCTCAAGCTATTCCAAAAAATAGAAATAGAAGGAAAACTTCTGGACTCATTCTATGAAGCCAGCATCACTTTATTCCCAAACTGGATAAAGACCTAACAAAAAAAGAGAGCTACAGGCCAATATCCTTGAATACAGATCCAAAAATACTCAACAATAAACTTGAAAATCGAATTCAACAGCATATAAAAAGAGTTATGCACAATGATAAAGTGGGATTCATTCCCGTGTTACAGGGCTGGTTCAATATTCTCAAATCAATCAATGTGATACATCAAGTTAACAAAAGAAAAGATAAAAACCACAGGATTGTGTCAATAGATGCAGAAAAAGAATTTGACAAAATATAGCATCATTTATTAATAAAAACCCTCGAGCAAGTTGGGATAGAAGGAAATTACTTAAACATCATAAAAGCCAGTTATGAGAAGCCCACAGCTAATATCATCCTCAACAGGAAAAAACCAAGAGCTTTCCCCCTGAGTTCAGGAACATGACAGGGATGTCCACTTTCACCACTTCTGTTTAACATAGAGCTGGAAGTCCTACCATCAATAATCAGACAACAAAAGAAAATAAAAGGCATCAGAATTGGCAAAGATGAAGTCAATCTTTCACTTTTTGCAGATGACATGATACTCTACATGGAAAATGCGACAGACACCACCAGAAACCCTTAGAACAAATCCATGAATTCAGTAATGTCGCTGGATACACAATCAATGTACGGAAATCGGTTTCATTTTTATACACCAATAATGAAGCAACAAAAAGAGAAATCAAGAAACAGATCCCATTCACAATATCACAAAAAATCATAAAATACCTAGGAATAAACCTAACCCAAGATATAAAAGACCTGTAAGATTAAAACTATAGAAAACTCATGAAGGAAATTGACAAAGACACAAAGAAATGGAAAATCATTCCATACTCATGGATTGGAAGAATAAACACTCTTAAAATGGTACTATTACCCAAAGCAATCTACAGATTCAATGCAATCCCAATCAAAATTGCACCAGCGCTCTTCTCAAAGCAAGAACAAACTATCCTAAAATTTGTATGGAACCACAAAAGACCCTGAATAGCCAAAGTAATATTGAAGAAGAAATCCAAAACAGGAGGCATCACAATCCTAGACTTTAGCCTCTACTACAAAGCGGTAATCATGAAGACAGTTTGGTATTGACACAAAAACAGACACATAGACCAATGGAATAGAATAGAGAACCCAGAATTTGATCCACAAATGTATGGCCAATTAATTTGACAAAGTCAGAAAGAGTATCCAATGGGAAAAAGTGTCTTTAACAGATGGTGCTGGGAGAACTGGACAGCAACATGCAAAACAATAAAACTAGACCACTTTCTTACACCATACACAAAAACAAACTCAAAATGGATGAAGGACTTCAATGTGAGACAGGAAACTATCAAAACCCTAGAGGAGAAAGCAGGAAACAACCTCTTTCTCTCAACTGCAACACATTCCTTCTTGACACATCACAAAAGGCAAGGGAATCAAGAACAAAAATAAACTATTAGGACCTCATCAAGATAAAAAGCTTCTGCACTGCAAAGGAAACAATCAATAAAACCAATAGCAGGGCCACCTGGATGGCTCAATAGTTAAGTGTCTGACTTCGGCCCAGGTCATGATCTAGCGGTGTGTGAGTTTGAGCCCCACATTGGGTTCTGTGCTGACAGCTCAGATCCTGGAGCCTGTTTCAGATTCTGTGTCTTCCTCTTTCTCTGTTCCTCCACCATTCATGCTCTGTCTCAAAAATAAATAAACTATTAAAACGAAACAACTTATAGGCAACCAACGGAATGGGAAAAGATAGTTGCAAATGACATATCAGATAAAGGACTAGTATCCAAAATCTATAAGGAACTCACCAAACTCCACCCCCAAAAAACAAATAATCCAGTGAAGAAATGGGCAAAAGACATGAAAAGGTACTTTTCCAAAGAAGACATCCAGATGGCCAACAGACACATAAAATGATGCTCAGCATCACTCATCATCGGGAAAATACAAATCAACACCACACTGAGATATCACTTCATACCGGTCAGACCGGCTAAAATGGACAAATCAGGTGACTATTGATGCTGACAAGTTGTGGAGAAACAGGCACCCTCTTAGATTTGTGGTGGGAATGTAAACTGGGGCAGCCCCTCTGGAACACAGTGTGTAGGTTCCTCAAAAAATTAATAATAGAACTCCCCTATGACCCTGCAATAGCACTGCTAGGGATTTACCCAAGGGATACAGAAGTGCTGATGCATAAGGGCACATGTACCCCAATGTTCATAGCGGCACTTCCAAATATGGAAAGAGCTTAAATGTCCTTCAACTGATGAATGGATCAAGAAGATGTGGTTTATCTATACAATGGAATACTACATGGCAATGAGAAAGCATGAAATCTGGCCACTTGTAGCAACGTGGGTGGACCTCGAGGGTGTCATGTTAAGTCAAATAAGTTAAGCAGAGGACAGATACCATATGTTTTTACTCATAAGTGGAAAAGGAGAAACTTAGCAGAGGACCATGTGGGAAAGGAAGGCAGGGAAATAGTTGGGGAGAGGGCGGGAGGTAAATAGTGAGAGACTCTTGAATACTGAGAGCAAACTGAGGGCTGATGGAAAAGGGGGAGAGGGGACGGGGTTGATGTGCATGGAGGAAGGCACTTTTCGGGATGAGCACTTGGTGTTACATGGAAACCAACTTGACAATAAACTATAAAAGAAAAAAAAATACAGAGAACAAATCAAGGGCACCTGTGTGGCTCAGTCAGTTAAGTGTCTGATCTCGGCTCATGTCATGACTTCATTCATGTGTTCAACCCCTGAGTCAGGCTCTGTGCTGATAGCTCAGAGCCAGGATCCTGCTTTCAATTTTGTGTCTCCCTCTCTCTCTGCCCTTCTCCCACTCACGCTCTTTCTCTTTCTCTCAAAAATAAACATTAAAAATTTTTTAAATAAAAATTAAATACAGAGAACAAACTGAGAGTGGAAGGGTGAGATGGGGCAGGGAAGTGGGTGATAGGTATTGAGGAGGGCGCTGGTTGGGATGAGCACTGTGTTTTGTATGTAAGTGATGAATCATGGAAATTTACTCTCAAAGCCAAGAGCACACTGTATGCACTGTATGTTAGTTAACTTGACAATAAATTGTATAGAATAAATAAATAAATAAATAAATAAACAAATAAATAAACAAATAAATAAAACAAATAAATAATAAGCAAAAAAAAGGAAAGGGGAGGGCTAAAAATGTACAAATAACATATGATTAGGGCATAAATATTATGCATGGGCCTGGCACTATCCTGAAGCTGGTTCATACCAGTTTAAAAAACCAACTGTACACATTTCTTCCCAGTTCCACCTGTCATAACATATGTTAGTAGCTTAAACTTAGCTTTTAGTGGAAGAATTTATGCCTCAGAAACTGGTAGTTACTGCAAATCGGAACTTTTCTGTTTTCCCCAGTGATCTAGTCACGAAACATTTAGCAGCACCAAGGATAGGCTGTATTTGGCTATAAGCTGAGAATACAAAAGAAAAAAGGGAAATGACCATTACACAGTTCAAAATCAATAGGATAATTTTATTTAGTTTGTAAGGAGAATTTGTAATTAATCTTGTTACTAAGCATAGGCACTTCTTATTAGGGATTCTCACAAAGAAAAAAACTATACGAGGGCTTGGAAAATTCTGTGCCATTTCTGGGCCCCCACTAAATTCAGCAAAAACAATTGTGCTATGAGTAAGGAGATTTTAATATCACGCTTTTAAATTGCCATTGTATCAAAGCTATACAGGAAAGTAGGCAAGATTTTTCTTATGAAAAGCACAAGTTATTATTTTTAAAAATTACACTATTATCCAAAACAATTCAAAATAAAATTTCATAGCCATGAGAAATTGAGTAATCCTGATTACAGAGAAATTTCCAAAGAAGAGGAGAAGATAGAAAGTATCACTCCTATGAGTAATGCTATCTCTCACAGCTCGGGCATATTTCCTAACTAGTTTATCCTTAGTTGTTAATTTTATGGATATTATTTCTGGTGAGCCTCTACTTCCATCTTCTGTCAGAAAATTTCAAAGTTGTTTACAACTTGCTCCATATATATTTACACTGATATACTAGACAAAACTCTTAAAGTACAAACTTGATTCTTACTAAAAATAGTAATATGTGTTAAAAAAAAAAAGTCTTCGTTTTAATTGGGTGTATGTACACTTGCATACCTTTTCAGATGTACCCACCTCTTTAGGTCAATATTTTATGTCCTTTTTATTAAACCAAATTTTATAAAAGTGCAGAGAGAAGAAAAAAAAATTCCGAGATATTGATAGATTCCCATCCTATCTTATAAGCTGATTTATGCTAGCCAAACAAATTTGGTCTGTTCTCTTTTCTGTTTTTAATGCAAGTGTTATTTGTTCAGACAAGGGTGTCAGCATCACTGGAATTTCAGAAAAGAAAAAACACTTGTCAACACTTTTACTTTCCTTCATTCTCACTCTTTTATGCATTACAAATGCACCCATCGAAACACAAACACATACACACCTATCTTCCGTGCCAGTCACATGTAACACTCAATTTCCAACTTCATCTTTTACTCTGCTAACTGTTATACCACAATCCATTCACACTCCTGATGAAAGAACACGACTTAAAATATTGGACATTCATCAACTCTACCTCCTTTACATTACAAACAGTAATGGACAAAAGAGATTTTTCAGGAGTTTGGCAACTACATTACTAATTAAAGGGATACAATATATATTTTAATAGCATTATTGTTTGTGTAAAATCTATATGTGCTCATAAGAAATTTTTAAAATAAAGAAATGTAACACCTCAAAAAACCCGTAAAACAAAGAGATACTCACTGTTAATACTTCAAGACCAGTCATCAAAATATCTCTATGCATATACACAGAAATATGCCTTCAATTTATAAAATATGATTGCAATATGAATCTTATTTTGTAAAGGTTTTTTAGTTCACGATACTGTAGGTGTTTCTTTGTACTATTGGTTTTAAAATTTGTGGGTGTTTTTATTTGGTTGTTAATGATGATGGAATTTCAAAGCTTATTGCTTCATAAATAAGAAAGATTCTTACATGTTTTAATAAAGTAGAAATATAATAATAGTCTATGACTAGGAGATTTCAAATTTATTTATCATTTAAAACATTGCTGGACTTTCTACTCTGTGGAAGAACAAGGTTGGGTCAGAGAAGAGTTTGTCTTATATGATTCACATCCTATAAAAGAGATAAATTTGTAACTGATAAATCACAGAGACTTTGTAGAGAAAGTGCTACCAAGTCTTTATATATGGAGCCATTCAACAACTGTTAATGGAGTTTACACTAGTGTCAGGGATAGATTTCAGTGCCCCATACATCCTGCCTTCAAAGAGCCTACAGATGAAGAGGGAGAGAGATGTAAAACTAGAAAATTTAAAATAACATGATGGAAAATTGAATCAAGAATCATCTGGGGAGGGGAGCCTGGGTGGCTTAGTCGGTTAAGTGTCAGGCTTTGAGTTGCGTCATAATCTCATGGTTGGTGTGTTTGAGCCCCACGTCGGGCTCTGTACTGACAGCTCAGAGCCTGGAGCTTGCTTCAGATTCTGTGTCTCCCTCTCTCTCTGCCTCTCCCCTCTCAAAAGTAAATAAACACTAAAAAAATCTTTTGGGGAGAATTGGGATAATTAAATGGTAAACTGGGTGCAGAAGAGCTTTTCAAAACTCAAACTGAAGTTTCCAGCTTAGAGGCTCACTAGATGAATGAATAGCAGAGAAGGAAATAGAATGCATTTGTGAAAAGACTTCTAAAGACTTCAGCTTGGGACTACGTAAGTGTAGGATGCTTCGGGGTGGGGGGCGGAAAGATGGCTTAGGATTTAAAACATTATTAAGAGGGTAGATTACATGTTAACTGCTCTTAACCACAATTTTTAAAAAAAATACAATAAAAGAAAAAGATGCCTATGAGAGTTCAAGGAAGAAATATTCAATAGATATTTAAAAATATAGTTCTAGATTTTAGGAAGGAGTTCAGACCTGGAACTAAAAAATCAGCTTCACTGGAACACACTGATGATGAGGGAGTGTCTAGAAGATAAGGCAGAAGATCTAAGCAGGAATCAGATCAAGATTTGGCTGGACTTTATCAGAGGGATAGTGAGATAAACATAAACAAATGTTAGAAATATCATTTTGACTTCTACCTGAACAACCAATGGGGCAGAAGACAGAGATGGGAAATCAGTTAAAAGACCACCATGTTAATCTGGGTGAAAAATTATTGTGGCTAGTGGGTTAGGAACAGTGGAAATGAAAAGAAGTGGACTAATTAAAAAAGGAGCAACAGTTTTCTGAGAATAATCATGGACTTCCCTATGTTCAAGTCTTCAATTAGTTGCAAAATTGGGCTCCAATGAAATATTTTTCTGAATAGAAATCTGATGTTCTTCTCAGTGTATTACCTATATGCCAGCTGTGAATATCAACTAAATTGATTTACTCTAGCAGCAGTCACTGCCACCACCAGTTAAGCAACTTATCTCGGGGCATTGAGAAAGCATGAAAACAGGTGAGTGAGATGTTCAGGACACACCTAAACCAGGAATCTGAGATGCTCACTTACACAGTGTTTAAATGCCACATAGTTATTGCAATGTTTTTTGTGCTCAAGTGAATAAAGCTGTACAGAGTACCCTTGTTTCTTTTTGTAGCACATTCCTATACCACAAGAGAGACACCATCAAAGGAATAACATAATCTTTGCATACTTTTGGTAAAAGATACATAAGCCTTGTGGCTGACACACTTTGCCACCACATGGCATAAGGCCAGCAAAATATTAAGCAAGTTTCCAACAGAATATTTCAGGACCCCTGGAAATTGCTTAACTAAAAGCATAAGTTATAGAGTTAATTCCATTGTCAAATGTGTGAAGAGGCAAAAATTGAGACCTGTCAGACAATTACATACTTGGTTTCACTCTAGTAAAAATGTCATTATGGCCTTTCTAGATACTTTTCAAAATGTTCTTTTCACTTCCTGGTTCACCTCACCCCTGTATCCTTGCCTTTCTGAATCTTTGGTCTTCTGAATGTCCTTAAGTGCCTCCTTTATCAATTAGCAATTCACTCTTGCTATTTACCTTTATTTTCTTTTATTTTTTAGAGTTTTTATTTAAATTCTATTAGTTAATATATAGTGTAATACTGGTTTCAGGAATAGAATTTAGTGATCATCACTTACATACAACCCCCAGTGCTCATCATAGCAAGTGCCCTCCTTAATGCCCATCACCCATTTAGCCTACCTCCCATTCCCTTCCCTCCATCAAACCTTAGTTTGTTTATCTTTACTCTCAAATTTCAGTTTCCTCAAATATCTAATTGGATTTCATACATACAGGAGAAATGACTGTTGAAATTTTTGGCGCCTTTGCTTGAGTATAGGGCAACTTTATTTTTTTCAGCAAACACTGAAATAAATCACCTAGTAAACAACTTACTTAAAAAATAGACTATTTGAACAGAACCTTCTTTGTAAATCAGAACAGCAATACTGTATCTGTCATCCTGCTAAGTTGCAAAGTTTGGACATAATACATGATTATTTATTTAATTAAAAAAAAATAAAATAACTAACTCAAATTCCTGAATGATTAATAGTAGGATTTCAGGCTGTGTGGAAAAGGCTCTTCTCACAAAATAGTACACTTTTTTTTTTAACCCATATTCTGTATGCATGTAGGGTCTTTGCTAGATGTTAGGGGTAAACTAGTGTTTTTTTAAAATTATTATTTTTATTAAAAAATTTTTATGTTTATTTATTTTGAGAGAGAGAGAGACAGAGCATGACAGGGGAGGGGCAGAGATAGAGGAAGACACAGAATCTGAAGCAGGCTCCAGGCTCTGAGCTGACAGCACAGAGTCCGACACTAGGCTCAAACCCATGAACAGTGAGATCATGACTCAAGCCAAAGTTAAGCTCTTCACCAGCTGAGCCACCCAGTCGCTCCAAAGCTAGTGGTTAGTAAATTCAAGACTCAGTTCTCAAGAAGACAAGATAGAGTTAATATAGCAATGTCTGAAGATTCTGACCATTATTGAATTTGATGATAGATACAGGAAGGGCCTACTGTAGAGTCTGATTACTAATGTGTCAAGAAATTAGAAATATAGCAACATGTCTAATGCACATTAAGAATAAGATACAAAGGTTGTATGTTTTCAAGAAGTTACTTAGCATTAATTTGGGGGTGGAGGAAAAAGAGATCTTATCTGAAATGTTAAATGCACATTTTTTTCTTTAGAAATAAACTTTTTAACATTTATTTATTTTTGAGAGAGAGATAGTGGGAGACAGAATGTGACCAGAAGAGGGGCAAGGAGAGCAAGACACAGAATCTGAAGCAGACTCTATGCTCTGAGCTGCCGGCATAAAGCTGCCAGCACAAAGCCCAGCACAGGTCTTAAACTCATGAACCAGAAGATCATGACCTGAGCTGAAGTTGGACACTTAACCAACTGAGCCACCCAGGTGCCCCAGAAATAAATTTTCTTAATGCATGTGTATATATGTATATTCACACAGGCCACAGACAAATATAGTTGTATATTCTGTAATGAAAAAGGAAATAAACCAGAGACTCTGATTACAACATTTTCATCAACTTATCAGTATGAAACCTAGTTTTATGTGTGTTTCTGTCTCACAATACCTTATTTCATGTATATTTCAATTTATTAGCCTTGAGCTCACAGCCAACAGCAATATAAGTCATGCCTGAATGAAGCTTATCTAACACACATATTTTCTCCTTAAGACACTTTACAGCCTTCCTGTTTTTAGGAACTTTAGATAGTGTTTCAGCACCATGTTCAGGGGCCATTTTAAACAGTAAAATCATCAACCAAAAGGAAAAAAAAAAAACCACAAGAATGCAAAAAATGTGACACTCAATAGACTGGGAAAAGAACCCTTGCTCATGACTGTGAGAATTGAAAGAAGGCAGAGTGTACTCTTGGTCTTCAGCTGGGAAAAGTGCATGTTGGGCAACTCAAACTTTCCCCTACTCTGAACACGGCTGCAAATGTAAAAACATTGCTAGTACCAGATTTGGGATTACAAATATATTTTAGCAAGCAGGTGAATTACATAATGGAATTTGTAAATAAGGAAGTTTGACTATATATGAAGAAATAGTAGATAGACATTGAACATCCTACAGTACAGGAGGAAAAGGCAAGGGAACAAGCTTACTTCCTAAAGGTAGTTTTCAGTCTGCAAGACAGGGAGGGAGAGCCCAAATAGAGATGGGGTGCCTTGTTAAGTTGAGGAGACAGACGTTCAGTGAAGCTGGTGCAGCTAGAAATTATGAGATAGAACAGAGACAATGTATGCACATGCACACACATGCATGCACATATACACACACTGTTCCAGACGTTGTCTAAGCAATCCTCTGTGTTGACGTCTGGAATCACCATACGTTCAGAAAAAACATCCAGAAAGTATTCAACCAAACCATTTTTAGAGCTAACACAAGGATAAGGACAATTTGTGTTTCTTTGGCCAAAGTAAAGAAACATCATTATATATGGGGCATTAGAAAGAATCCTGAAAAGGGTATGGCCATTATAGTGAGGGAAGTTAGCCCCAAAGTATGACTATGTATGTGCCATAACCAAGATAATAAGCAAGCCTTAACAGAATTGAAATAATCTGTAAAAAACTGCTGGTACAAATTTCACTATTTCTTTTTTAAAAAATGTATAATGTTTATTTTATTTTAGAGAGAGAGACAGCATGAGCAGGGGAGGGTCAGAGAGAGAGGGAGACACAGAATCTGAAGCAGGCTCCAGGCTCCAAGCTGTCAGCATAGAGCCCGACGCAGGGCTCAAACCCACAAACTGTGAGAACATGACCTGAGCCAAAGTCAGACGCTCAACTGACTGAGCCACCCAGGAGCCCCTAAATTTCACTATTTATTAATGAATGAATGAATGAAATAAAATCTAATGCTAAACATATAAATTTACTATATCTGTAATTGTTAGAAATTTACCAGAAAAACAAAGAAGCATGAACATACTCATAGAAGGAGGGAAATTAATAAATAGTAACATATAAAAAGAAGAGTACAATTACAAGGCATGAAAACAACCCATGTATCTATTCATAGATGGATAAAGAAGTTGTGATATAGATATAAATATAGATATGTATATAATGGAATGTTACTCAGCCATAAAAAAGAAAGAAGTCTTACCATTTGCAAATACATGGATGGACCTACAGAGTACAATGCTAAGTGAAATAACTCAGTTAAAAAAAGAAAAATATACAATTTCATTCATATGTGGAATTTAAGAAACAAAACAAAACAAAAACAATAAAAAGATCAACAAACAAACAAAAAACAGACTTTTAAATACAGGAAACAAACTGGTGAGTGCCAGAGGGCAGGTAAGTAGGAGTATGGGTGAAAAAATAAAGGGTATTAAGAATATACTTCTCCTGAGGAGCACCGACAAACGTATGGAGGTGTTGAATCATCGTATTGTATACCTGAAACTAATAAAACAGTACATGTTAACTATACTTTAATAAAATATTAAAGTAAATAAACAGCTATTAGAATTATAAATATGCTTAAGGATGTAAAGAAAAATATACATATTATAAAGAAAGAAATGGAAGGTATAAAAATGATTTAAATAGAAATTTCAGAAATGAAAAATTTTAAATTCAATAGAACTCATAGGAGAAGTAGAAAAATGATAGAGCTTTCAATGCTCTTTATTCAGTAATTGATAGACAAACACAAAAATTTCTGGAGGGATATAGCCCTGTAACTGTTTTAAAAATTTAATTCATAGTTAAAAATGTTCCCCAAAGAAAATTCCAAGCTGAGGTAGCTTAACTAGTGAGGTCTATGAAATATTTAAGAAAAAATTTACTAAGGATGTTGACATTCTCTCAGAAAATGGAACTGGAGGAAACACCTCCAAATTTGTTTAATAAGGCCAGCATTATTCAACTATGAAAACCAGAAAAAAAGACGTAATAAGAAAACTACAGATATAAATATAAAAACATGTAACAAAATATTGACAAATTAAAAGCAACAATATATAAAATAGATAACACAGCATGACTGAAATGGAGATTATACCAGGAATAAAAAAATTGGTTTAATATTCAAAAATAAAATTACCATAATAATAGAATTTTTGAAATACCATGTGATTATCTCATTAAGTCTACCAAAGCATTTGAGAAAATACCAACACATTTTTATCATAAAACTTCATATCAAAATATGAATGGAAGGGAGTCTCCTCAAACTGAAAAAGGACATAAACAGGACATCTTCAGTTAACATCTTACTAACAGTGAACAAAAATCAATTTATTTCTATATATGAGAAAAATTGAGGTAAATGAGATCAAAAATTAAAAGCTTAGATATGGGTTTAACAAAATTAATGTAAGATATATATACATTTCATATGGTGGAATGTAGAAAACTACAAATTACATTCCTGACAGGAATTAAATGCCTAATTAAATAGAGGAATGAAACACACTTATAGAACAGAGCACTCAATATTACTAAAACGCCAAATGTTCCCCAAATTGATCCATAGATTCAATACAATCACAGTTAGGGAACATGGCAAGATGGTTTAATATTTTTATGGAAACTCACTGAACCTAGAATAGCCAAAAAAAAAAGAGAGAAAGAGAGTAGAACAAATTTGGAGACTTCCAGTACCTGCTATCAAAACTGACTAGAAATAAGTCAATCAGAACAAGACAAATACCAATATGATTTCACTCATACGTGGAATTTAAGAGATGAAATGATCAAAGAAAAAAATGAAGAAAGAAACAAAGAAATAGGCTCTTAACGATAGAGAACTAATTGCGGTTACCAGAGGGAAGGTGGGAGTATGGGTTAAATAGGCATTGGGGACTGAGGAGGGCACTTGTCATGATAAGCGCCAAGTTATGTATGGAAGTGTTGAATCACTATATTGTACACCTGAAAGTAATATCACATTGTGTACTAACTAACTGGAATTAAAAATAAAACTTACTAGAATAATACAATAACTAAGACAATGCAATACTAATGTAAAGAAAAAATAGATTAATGGAGCAATATAAAGTCCAAAAATAGACCCACACTGATATGGTTACTTGATTTTTGATACTGGCATAAAGCACTTCGAAAGTGAGAGAAAAATCTTTCAATAAATAATGATGAAGCAACTGGATATGCATATCAAAAAGAAAAGAATCTTGAATATCACCTTACATTATATATGAAAATTAAATACAAAATTATTTTAACCTAAATATAAGAGTTGGAGCTGTATAAAATAATAAGAGAACATCTCTGAGACTTTGAATTAGGCAAAGATTTCTGACAGGACACAAAGAGCTTGAACTCTGTAAGAAATATTCATTAAATGGATAGAACTAAAATTTAGTTTAATTTATTATGTATAAATTTATATATTCATAATGTATTATTATTTTATACAAATTCTATAAATCTATTTAGTTCAATAAAACTAAAACCTGTTGTACTGAAGACAATTTAAAAAATTAAAATGCAAGGCAAAGACTTAGAGAAAATATTTTCAAAATATACATCAGATTACAAACTGTATCTATTTTACCAGTTGTGTGTATACCACTTGTTAAAACAGTAGGGGGGACTTTATTCAAGACTATTTCAAATGGTGTTGGACTATTACAGCTGAGAGAGATCTGAAATCACTTATGAGACGATATCAAGGGAGGAGGATTCTTGCTAAACTGTATAAGATTCTTGCTGAAGGCAGACCAAGGGCTTAGACTTCAAAAATGGAGGATGAGGAATTTGATTAGATATCAGGGGTGATGAGATATCAAAGATACAGAATTCTTTGTCAACTAATTTACCAACATTCTTACCACAACTGGACTGGGAAGACTGAATACAGGGCCCAGGGATGAGGCCTAATCAAAACGAGGGAGTGCCATGGCAAAGGAGGTGAGACAGGAGGAATCTTCAGGCGTGATGCAGGCCATGTGTCCCATGGTGTCCCAAGGCCCCACTGGGCCACCTAGGCCCTGCCTTGCCACCTCCTCTCGTAGGCACCCAGCTGAAGACCAAGAGTACACTCTGCCCTCTTCTTTCATTCTCACACTCATAAGCAAGTGTTCTTTTCCCTGTCTATTGAGTGTCACATTTTTTGCGTCTGTGTGTGTGTGTGTGTGTGTGTGTGTGTGTTTTGTTGTTGTAGGTGGTGATTTTACTGATTAAAATGACCCTTGAACATGGTGTTGAAACACTATCTAAAGGCCTGGGCTCCCTTCATCTGCCCACCCTCCCCACCTTGGCTGGGCTTTGCACTGCTGCCCAACCACCCTGGGCTCCTGATCAGTGTTTCTCCCCAGACATGTGAGGATCCTGTTGAAGGCCACCCTCCTGAGGCAGGAGCTAGAGGGGGTACAGGAGATTGTGGGCTCTTCTGCAAGGGCAGGAGAGTCCATTTATAGATCATTTCAGATTTTGACATGACTTTGAGCATATTTTTGTATAAGGAAGAGTGATGCCCTCCCTTCTTACAAGATTCTAGATAACAGCAAGATCATCAGTGAGCAATCCTGGAAGGAGCTCAAGGCACACCCTCTGCATTATTACCTGGTTGGGACTGACCTACACTGAACCATCAAAGAAAAGTTACCTCATATGGTGGACCAAAGTGCAGGATCTGCTGAGCCAGCAGAAAATTTAGAAGTTTCAGATCACCCAGTGTTTACAGTCCAATGAATTGCTTAGGGAGGGATACAAGACTTTCTTCAACACCCTTTACCAAAACTACATCCCTCTTTTCTTCTTTTCAGCAGGCATTGGTGATACCCTAGAAGAGATATTCCAACAAATAAAGGTGTTCTTCCCCAATATCTACTTTGTGTCTAACTACATGGACTTTGATGAAGACAGTTTTGGACAAGGATTCAAGGAGCTAGCTCATACACACCTACAAGAACAGCTCCATTTGTAAGAATTCCAAGTGCTTCTGGCAGCTTCCAAACAAAACCAACATCCACCTGTTGGAGGTCTCCATGGAGGATCTCACTATGGCTGATAAGGTTACCAGTGTGCAGAGCATTCATTCTTAAAATTAGTTTCTTACATGACAAGGTGGAAGAGCAGCAGGAGCGCTGCATAGACTCCTATAACGTTGTGTAGGAGAAGAGCGAGATGCTGGATGTGATCTGCAACAGCACATCGTGAACAGTGGGACTGGATGGAAATGTAGGACTCCTGAGTTTGCAGGTATTGGGCCAGGCACTACAAGCTGCAGAGAAAAGGAAGCCTCACCTAGAGGTCACCCTACTGGGAAAGCTGTTCCTCTCCATGGGTGCAGAGAAGAGTTCAGAATGATGCAGCCACTGAGCCCATGTTCCACCCTTCTCCTTTCCCAGCATCTTCTATTGTGTTCTATGAAGGCTTGCCGGAAGCCCTGCCAGCTGGGGAGGAATGAATTTGAACACAGGACCTAGAGGATATTAGCATTCTAGGGACCAACTGGTCCAAGGATTCTATTTTCTCCAAATTTCTAAACATCGGAAGCTGTTCTTCAAACAAATCTAATGTGTGAAACAGATAAAAATTCAAAAACCAAAACCAAAACCAAAATCAAAACCAAACAAAAAGAGGTCTAGAAGAATCTATCTGAAGTTTGGTCAAAGAGAATGTTGGTCAACAATTCCAACTCAATGTTAAGAAGACAACTAGATTCTTAAAAAAAAAGATTTGAATGAAAACTTAACCAAAGTAGGTAAAAAATGACAAATAATATTAAAATATATTCAACATTTTTATTCCTTTAATGCAAACTAAAACCACAATAAGATATTAATTTTTGCATAGAGGAGTTTAACCTAAAGCACTGACTTAGATGTGAAACAATTGGACTTGTAGTTTGCTATTGGAAGTGCCGAGTGATAACCCCTTTGTGAAATATTTTTGTACTTTCTCAAAAAATTATATGTGTAGTTACTCTATGACACAGAAATCCCATGCCTACAAGTTTTCCAATAGAAATGAAACATATGTCGACACAACAAATTTAGATGAGTATTTAAAATAGCTTTATTAACCAAACCCCAAAACAACCAAAATGCTCACTGACTGGTGAACGGATAAATATATTGTGGTATATCCACAGAGTGGAGTACTTTAAAACAATAAAAAGAAATGAACTTATTTGATAACACTTCTCCATCAAACAAGGTTTCTATATTTCCAGTGCAACTTTTCCCCAGATTGTCATTTAAAAGATGTTTGTATGAAAAAAGCTTGGGAGAACAGAGGCAGTGTCTGTATAGTGGTGCTTTTTCCTGACTAGCATAATAAAAATAATGTCTTCCTCCAGAGTTAAATCTAGGCAAGTTTGCTAGCAAATTTCCTGGCAGATTCATAAGCTCACAGGTCTTCCCCAGTGACACAGAGGACTTATATGTGAAAGAGAACATGAGGAAGCTCAAGCTTCCTGTTGTGCTTGAATAATAAACTCTGACTCAGCAATCTAGTATCCTCTGTTACAATCTGTGAAACTGTGGCACACTTATTTGTTAGCATGCAAACATAGTAAAATTCCAAATTATTTATAGTTCTTTGCAAAACTACTGATAAGTGCAACAGCATGGATGAATCTCAAAAACATTAGTATGCTAAATGATAGAAGCCACATAAAAGAATACATACTGGAAATTCTAAAGAAGAGAAAATCGTAGTGATGCTTAGCATATCAGTGGTTACCCACGGCTAGGGTTAAGTAAAAGAACTGGTTACCAAAGGACAGGTAAAAAGTTTAATGGGGGGGTGATGGAAATGTTATATACCTTGATTGCGGTGGTGGTATAGGTGTACAGTTTTAAATCAAAAGTCATAAATTATACACTTAAAATAGTGAATTGTATTATATCTCATGTATACTTTAATAAATTTGATAAAAATATTAACAAAAATAAAGCTAAGCATACCTATACTTTCAACATTCTAAATTAACTTTTAACAAGTCTATGCTTTTTTATTCAGTTTATTCAATTAATAATCAAACTCAACAAAACTGTTAGATAACTGAAAGAAGGTAAAGCGTATTAGATGTATTTATTTTTGAGCCATCTAATTTGCAGACATCTGTCTGTCTTCTATATATGCTTTCCATGGAGATAGTTTTACCCTAGAAATTTAATTCCAGGCCCATCTTAGGCCAAAGGAAATTTTAACCTCTGTCATTTTGGGGATCCCTTTGCAGTCTTACATGTCTTTGAAAATCCAGGTGTGCAAAGCAGAGCGAGACATATACAAAGCATCTTTTGATCTCTGGGCCATACTGATCAATTCTACTGTGCCCTCGTCCAAGCCTGCAGTACTCAATGAAGTCTAACACTGCTGTTCCTGGGTGATAATGGCCACTGGAATTTTTGCTGAGGCTGAGTCTGGGTACCTTGGGGCTGCCCTTCTTAGATGCTTCATGCAGCCATTGCTCTGAGGACCTGAACATAAATGTGGCATGACATGGAAACACAGGTCTCTAAGACTTGAGGAACATATAGATATCCGAACTCATCCTACTCTTAGGAAATGTCACTACTCTTTCCTGCTATCACCTCCCCTTCCTCAAAGGCACTCATTCTTTGTCACTCTTTTACACTTCACATAACTTTTCTATGCTTTCACAGAAATTTGAGAGATTATCTCAAATAAACTTTTCTATGCCCTACCAAGATATAAAAAGCAAAGGAATAGATTTCTCTGAAATCTTCTCAACACAGAATTTAATTTTTAAGTGTTTCTGAGAGAAAAAATATTTTTACCCTATGAAGTATATATTTTAGTTGAATAAAGTATTTTGATTCTGTAATGTTGTAAAGCCAAGTATGCAGAAATTAGTAGGTTCTTGAAAAATTAAAAGTATTTTAAGATGTATTTGGTTAACAGAATAACTTGGGCTTCCCTCATAACCTTGGCACTTACTCCGTTTTTCACAAACCACTGCTCTTAAATTGCATGCTGTTCATAATGGACACAGATATAATGGACAGTGGTCACAGTAAAGAAAAACAAATTTGCCCAAACAACTTATTACATTCAAGACCTTCTTATCTATTTATGACAATCAGAAACTCTGGCTGCATTTGACTGGGTTTGAATTTCTCCATATATTGCTATTGGTTTAACATATATATTAAATATGTATATTATATTATATATATATTTAAAGATAGCTACAGCAATAGTAATGCAATATAATTTGATTTCACATAGTACTCTTAGGAACTAAATTATAGTAATTCTACTTTAATTTGCGGGATACCAGAAAGTTATGTGCAGCTTTCCAAATTAAACCAATCGACCAAATCCTGCCACAATATCTTGGCTTCTCTCAAGAGAATGCAAACTCTCCAGCACATGACTCCTTTTTGGAGTAGCACTTATGAGACATGTCGGATTCTGGCAATGGAGTAAAATCAGGAGAAAATCTAGGCTATAACTGGATAACATTGGTTTATATATAGTTCACATAAGAGTGACAATATGATAGCCCTGAATGTGAATGAGTGGAACTCTGGGAAAACTGAATGCTACAGCTGGTCCTCCCACTAGCTAGCTGTCAACTTTGTGCCAATCTTTGCATTTTTCCTGATCTTACTTTTCTCATATATAGAAGTAGATGGTTAGAATAAATAATAGCTAAGCTTCCTCACATGTGAAAATTGTAAAGTAAAAAATGATTATACAAGCCAACCATCATTCTTAGCATTTTACATATATGAACTCAGTCCTCAGAACCATACTGTGAAGTAGGAGTTATTATTATTACTATTTTACAGATAAACAAAAGTATTATAAGGACACTTCCAGCTACGAAGCCTGCCAAATATATGGAAACTTTATTTGTATTATCTTGGAATCTTCCTAAACCCCTCCTGCTCATTTCTATCTCAGTGTCACCCCACTTTCTTACTCTTTCACACAACCCTAAGAGTTATCCCTTGGGTCATTAAAACGTGGATGGATACATACTTGGACAAAGTGACAGAAGTTCAGAAGATAGATGAAGATTATAGGTGGAGATTTTAAGTTTTCTTTAATGTTTCTTTATTTTTTGAGAGATAGCAAGACAAGCCGGGGGCGGGGGGGCCAAAGGGAGAGTCTGAAGCAGGCTCCAGGCTCTGAGCTGTCAACACAGAACCATGAGCTCATGACCTCAGCCAGAGACGGATGCTTAACTGATTGAGCCACCCAGACATCCCTGTAGATGGAGATTTTAGAGGGATTCAGAAACCTAACTGTGGATAAACTCTACCATAAGGATCATAAACATAAGAAGAGTGGAGATCTAAGGCAAGAAACACCAACAATAAGTCTGTGGACAAAAGGAAGACTTGGAGGTGGTGATATTCCTCACTGGTATCTGTTTTCCCTCCACTCCCAGAATGAGGATGATATTTCCATGCCTAATGGGAGTCAGGCTCAGTCACATGACTAGCTTTGGTCAATGAAATGTGATATAAATGAAATGGCAGAAGCTTTACTGGCCAGTTTGGTTTTTACTGGGCTCACTTTTCCTTCTGCCACTGTGATCTGCATGCTTCAGAGAGACTGTGCTGACTGCCAGGCTACCAGAAGAGAATGAAACAACACAATGATTATATAACCTAACTGAGAATCAGTCTTTGTTCTCTTCAGCACTGAGATATGAATGTATTGGGTAGAATATGAAAGAGGGCCCAGAAAAGTAAAGGCTAAACAAATGGAGAATTATGTCACCAAATTCACATTTGAAAGCATGGGAGCAAAGTCAAGAGTGTCAAATGCTAAAAGAGATAAAGTTAGAGAAGACAATTGTACACTCTTGATCTTATTGAGAGCATTTTCAGTGGAAGAGTAGGAGCCAAGTCAGACTACAGTGGTTGGTATCAGTGCAAACCTTGAGAAATGAAACTAGTAATGCAGAGAACTTTTTAAAAATTTAAGGGATAAGAGATAAAAGGTTACATAGGAAGATAGGGAGAGTTGGGGAACACAGGAGCAATTCATGTTTATGGGAGGTGACAGGGCATCCCATATTTACTGGGCAAGCATCATAAGGAGCTGGGATTTTATCAAGACGCAGAGTGGCTTAGTGACATGGGTTGTATCCATGTGTAGTGCACAATAATTTTTTTCTAAGCACACATATCTTTTCTGGTGAGCGAATTATATATATATTCATGTAGATTCCTGAATGGCAATCAGGTTCTTTATAATACATGAGGCTATGCCATAATAAATATGATGTCTAAATACTCATTTTTCTTTGATATCTGACTCAAAATGGAATCTAAGAGGATATTAAATTATAGGCCAGTACCCAACATGGAGCGTGAATCCACACTCCACCACTTAGTATCCATGTGCCACTAGTGATGTTACTTAACCCATTTTTACTTCTGTTTATTTATTATCCAACCTTAACTCACTGACAAGACACATTATATATAATCCTTAACAACATATGCCCAGAAATTTTCTTTAAGGAAATCTCTATATATTTTTTATTTTTAATGTTTATTTATTTCTGAAAGAGAGAGAGAGAGAGAGAGAGAGAGAGAGAGAGAGAGAGAGAGAGAGAGAGAAAGTCATGAGCATAGGAACATGGGAGCATCAGAGAGAGATTGGGAAACACAGAATCCAAAGCAGGCTCCAGGCTCTGAGCTGTCAACACAGAGCCTGATGATGGGTGGTGGGAAGGTGGGGTTCTAACCCATTAAACTTGAGATCACGACCTGAGCCAAAGTTAGATGCTTAACCAACTAAACCACCCAGGCACCCCAAAAATCTATATTTCTTAAAATCATTTGTTCCTTGGTAGAAGGGAGAAGACAGGGAAGAAAACCTGCTGAAAATGAAAATCATACAGGACAAAGGCTATACAGTCAGGGCTGAAGTCTCCCAACCCTAATCAAATTTAGAATGCTGGGAAAAAGCATGTGGAGGAAATTGAATGTGTCGGTATTTAAAATTCTAGAATAGAAAGCCCAGAAGGAAAATGATGAAAAATTATTACTCTTATAATAATTATGCAATCATTTTGTAAACATTACAGATTTAATCCTAACAGTAACAATTTCTCTTTTTCTAATATTTATTCATTTTTTGAGAGAGAGACAGAGCACGAGTTAGGGAGGGGCAGAGAGAGAGGGAGACAGGCAATCCAAAGCCGGCTCCAGGCTCTGATAGAGCCTGAAGTGGTGCTTGAAATCTTGAACCGTGAGATTATGACCGGAGCCAAAGTCCGTGTTTAAGAGACTGAGCCACCCAGGCGCCTGACAATAACAATTTCTATATTTAATGACATATTTATGCCTTTTCCTAAAAAATGCTATATGACCAACTTAAAATATGTATGAATTTAAGGCAATTTTAATTTAAGGTGAGCACTTCAATTTTTTAAAAACGTGAAAACAAAGATGAGTGGAGCAACAGCTTTTTAAATTGGTCACATTTATTTGATACTAGGGGAGTAATTAGCTAGGTTTATCTAACTGTTGAGGACAGAAAGTGAATCTTAAATTATTTTGTTGCCTTGTCTCAAAGATTATTATAATACTTGACTTTAATAAGACTCCAACATTAGAGGAATATTTTTGACACCGCACAAATGATAGAACCATCACAATAGTTTTAATTGGAAAGTGCCTTAAAATCTATTCTGTCTCTTGCATATAAAGACATTAAGGCTCAGAAAGAGTAAATGACTTAGCCAGAGTCTTACTTCATAGAAAAAGATCAATTATTAGTATTAAATGTGAAATAAATGACTATAAATCATTTTAATATTATAGTCTCATTATTGTTTCATTATATCTTAAGTGAAGCTATATTTATAGCTCAGTTTTAGTTTCCAATCATATCTCTATCAGTTCTACTCTTGTCTCATACAGAAAGAACACCTTAACTCTAACAGTTGATTAAGATTCACATTAATGACAATACCTTTTTTGTTCTAAGATTTTACCTCCTTTCTTCAGACAAAAGGCTTTCATGAATGTCACAAGATGCTCTGCACGCCTGATGCACTGAGAAGGCTACTTGTATTTTATCCCATATGCATGAGATCATTATTAACACATGATTATTTTAGGGATATAAGCAGAGCAGAATTACAGACCAATAACTAAACACACAGGTAACTAACCCTGCCCACTGGTGAACAAACCATAGGAGCCAGAGGGTGTGGGGGTTGAGAGACTGCCGTAATAGAGCACCAAGCTGCCCATAATATCAGAAAGATCATCAGACAGTGGAAGGTGTTTATACCTATATGCATTTTCCTGTTTACAGTTTCTTAAAGTGAAATTTTGATTAATAAAATAAATTCAACATATTTTTTCTCTAATAAAACTTTTCAAAGGTGAAGTTCAAAGAACTATTTTATTATTATTACTTAAAACATTATAAATGATTGCCGTTTATTTGATCTATGAGTCCATCCACTGAAGGAATAAAAAGTCCAGATAGAAGTCATTGAAGGTGTGCGTGTCCTTTGTTACTTATAGTATATTTCACTCCAAATGAAACAAAGTGCTAAGGCTCATACACTGCTTGAGTGTCCCTCACAGAACGCCAATTAGCATCAGTGCCCAGTGGCAGCCCAGCTCAAGCGCAGTCTATAGGCGCTCACCCATTACACACAGCAGGAAGTTGTATTGCTCTAAAACCACAAGCCACTGCTTTGATGGTTCAGGAGACCTTGGCCTTTTAAACGTATAAACAACCTCTCTTTTCTAATCTGGGCCATTAGAGGGAAATGCTGTGAAAGCCTGTATTCTGAAATAACCAGGTTTGCTCAGAGTCATGACAGTTTTCAATCTTGCTGCCAGTAAAGAATAGCGTTAAACTAAAAATAACATGGGTGCAGAATGTGCCTTGGGCACCTACTGAGGCCTAAAGTGTTTCAGATTAATTTGAAACCAAGTAAAGGTGAATTTTCTCTCTGCTTTGGCCCTTTTGCAGGTGTTTTAATCAGGGGGGAATTTCATCTGTCTAATGAGCTTTAGTCCCAGAAAGAAAAGAAACTGTATTCAAGACTAAAACACTCATCAGGCAACCCTATGGCTTTTCTTTTCTAAGTTATAATAAGCACTTCTCTATTGATTCAGTGCCATTTCTTCGTATGAGTTCTTTTTCATCTGCAAATAATTCATTTGCAATCAAGCGCTATAATTAAAATTAATTAATTAATGTGGATCAGATTTCAAAACTTTGGAAGGTGCTAATAAAATTAAAGACAGCTAACAAGAATCATATTCTGGATACCCAAAGACACAGACAAAATTTTTATAGGGAAAGAAGTTATAATTTTCAGACTCATTTAATTGTTTTTTGGGTCAATCAATTGAACTAATAGATGATAACTCAAATACTCAAATAAGTCTTTTGAATGTTCTGAAAACCCCTGAAATTTAAGATGTTTAAACTACCTTTTAAAAATTAGAGCTATTTCTGAACTCTCATGTCACTCCCAGGAGTCCCACTTCCTAATATTTGCATCTGCCAGAATATGTTTTGTGTATGCTAAAAAATGAAAGAAAAAAATGCCACTCCATGTCCTTCTAAAAATGGAATGAAGCATACCCAAAACCTGACTTTTAAACTTTGTAGGGAAAATGCACAGAACAAGAGTCTGCAAAAGAATACATGCTCCTTTGGGCTAAATATGAGACTTTAGTCCCACAATTCAAAACAAACCTTTTCCTAGGTAGGAGAGTGGGAGAAAGACAGCGTGGTCCCAGTAGATTAGGGCAATGGAGCCATCATGGATGAATCTATAGTAAAAAGCACTCTTGTCCAGCTCCAAAGAGTGATCAGGTAGAGATAGATATAGTTTTATTGTTGGTGGTCATTTTAGTACTGTTTATTTCATTTGTTGGTTTCCTTTTTAGGAGCTATTTCTTTCTTTCCACAAAGGAACTTTCAAAAGAATCCCGGACTTCAGAGGGGCTAATGCATTTAATGTGTTTTATGACTCTAAATATATAACTTCCGGTGATTAGGAATTTTAAGAATGGTTCATTTATGATGAATTAACAATTTATGACACAGAAAAGCATTTTCTAAAAGTCTTAGAAAATAAAATGATCTAAGGGCTAAATATAGAACCTAATTTTTAAGCCATCTTTGAAAAACTGTCACAAATAGTAATATATTTGTCTTAATTATTTTTATATATATGGTGTCTAAACAGTACTGACAAATAGTAGATGCTTGACAAATATGTATATGTCAAATTAAGTAATTAAATCTGATGATAAACATTTGTGAAATGCCTTAGCATACATACAATTTACTTAAATTTTCATTTCCATATACAGCAAGATTTTATATCTAATCTCATTTTTAATGTAATTAGTTATTCTTATAAAAACTCATGAAAATCAAAGACCTGTTTTATTATACAACGTTGTATCAGAATTGATCAAATATAGTCATATAAGTAATAGTTTATGTTGACTATATTGAGAAAACATTCAACATTTGTTTTATGATTTCTATTTTCCTCTTAAATTTGATCAAAGAAAACACAGGACAATTAATAGATAATTTTTATTTTTCTTTCTCCAATTAATTGAGCCTTTGCTCCCCACCCCCAAACACACACCCTCTATCACTTTATACAAGAATAATTCTCAAACTTTTGGTCTCAGGTCCACTTTCCAGCCTTAAGGAGTCCTGAGAATCACAACAAGCTTGAGTTTATGTGAGTTATAACCAAAAAATATTTATAGTAATAGAAATTAAAACATAAATTTTTACAAATTATATTCATGAACTTAATAAAATTATAATTATATTACATGTTAAGATGAATGACATATTTTGAGAAAAATTACTATATTTTTAAAAACAAAAAAATTGGCAAGAAGAATTTTTTTAATAGTTTTGCAAGTCTCTTAATGTCTGGCCTAAGAGAAGACACCAGAGTTTTCACATATGCTTATGAATTTAATTTGTTATATACTCTTGTTTAAAACATATGAAAAATATAGCTTCACAGATATATGTAGTTTAAAAAGGGTGTATTTTAATGGCTTATGTAAAAATATTTATAGAAATTCTTCTTAGATATTGCATCAAAACTTGACAAGTGATAATTTTTAAATGTTAAATGCAAACTGGATCTGAAATCTTTTCGATTAGTTTATCTTCTCTTACATTAAGATCTAATGGTCCATCTTATGTTTTGAAGGAGTCTTTTAACTCACACATGATTTTGTAACATCAGGCATTGGTAGTTTGGAAAATACTGGTTTGCTAACACACAGATTTTGCAAATGTTGACATTGTTCACTATTTAATATTTAAAACTTACAGTGGCTAATAATGCCACTGATAATCATCAGAATAGTCATTAAATATTGGAAAGTTGTCAACTTCACAGTGGTAGATATAAATTTTCCAAAATTATAATTTTTATTTGAAAGGTCTAATTTTGCCATTGGCCACAAGTATGATCAGTGGTTTCCTTGAACTAACGGGTTCACTTCCTTTATTTTTTCCTAAGAAATGTCAGCCCCAAATCCAAATTAAATATGAGGTGATGAGTGCATTAATTGACTGGACCCAGTCCTTTCACAATGTATACATATATATCAAAGTATCACACTGTACACTTTAAGTATTTTACAGTTTTATTTGTCAATAAAGCTGAAAATAAATTTTACCTCCAAAACTAAACAAACATAACCATAGTTTATAAGTCATTCTTTTAAATCAAATGGTAGTCCTTTAAAAAAAAAATGGCTAGCTCAGCTCAAGTGCTTTTCCTAGAGAAAACCATCCTTCTGTCTGTCATAGACAACATATGGTTTTATGAGTACTTTCCATTTGGTCACATACATTCATGTGTTGAGATTTAATAAAATTTATAATTGTTCCTGCTTCATCTAGGGCATTCTTAAATAAAACTGGCTCTTAATATTCCCATGACTATCCGGTGGTAAAAAATGCAGTGAGTACTAGTACAATATGGGCTGGTGCCCTGATTTGTGCTTAAGGACCAGCACAAATTCATATCTCCCTTCTTCTGTTCTGCTTTTGTATCATCCTCGTAAATGTCATCAAATGAAAGATATTGCATTATTTCAAGGGTAGTTTTGATTTCATGGGACCCCTTGAATGTGTTCCATGGATACATTTTGAGAACCACTATTTTACAAACAATGTTTTTATGAAGGTAACATAATGTAGTTGAGAGAATTTTGACTCCCACTGACCTGAATTTTAGGCCCAGTAGCATTTGTTAGGTTATTTGGAGAAAGGTACCTACATGTTCTAGGACTTAGTTATTTCATCTACCAAATGAAATCACAAACATAAATGATAGAATGGGTTGGCAAAGTACTGCTCATGGGTCATACCTGTCACTACATTTTTGTTGTTGTTTGTTTGTTTTTTAAAATTTGGCAGAGAGGCACTGATTTAATTTGTTTATTGTGGTGTCATAATTCTCAATACAATGTAGTTTATGAATGTGAATCCACATTTCAGTACCGGATAACTAAAGAGAAAGAAAAAAGAAATTACATTTTCTAGACTCTAGAACTGTGCTCTCCAAATAGTAGATACTAGTCACTTCTGGCTATTGAACAGTTGAAATGTGGCTAGTCCAAATTAAGATGTACTTTGCCAGAGAACCTTATATTTTTATTCAGCTCTGTGTTGCTGTCTATTGTCATTTCATTTCAACCTTAAAAATCTCTTTTCCTATTTATTGTAGACCAGTTCTAGTGATAATAAACTATCTCAGGTTTTGTTATCTGAGAAAGTCTTAAATTCTCTTCATTTTTTTCCCCTTCATTTTTTAAGAACAATTTTCCAGATAGAGGATTTTTTGTTGACAGTTTTTGTTTTTCAGGATTTTGTTTTTGATTTTTTTTTCTCAACACATTGAATGTATAATATCGTTCCCTACTGGGAAACCTGGAAGGTTTCTGCTGAAAAATCCATTGATAGTCTTATAAGAGGTCACTTGTATGTGGCTAATTGTTTTCTCTTATTGCTTTTAAGATTCCCTCTTTGTCTTTGACTTTAGTCAGTTTAATAATAGTATCTCAGTGTGGTCTTCTTTGGATTATTTTCTTGGAGTTCTTTGAGCTTCTGAATCTATATGTCCATCTCTTTCCTCAGATTTGCCCAAAAATTTGGGCAATTATTTCTTCCAATAAGCTCTTTGCCCCTTTCTCTCTCTTCTTCTGAAATTCCCACATTGTGTATATAGGTCCTTGATAATACTTCATAAGACCCTTAGGTCTCTTTGCTTTTTCACGTTTTTCTTTCTTTTTCTTTCTCTGATTTGATGATTTCAAATGAACTATTTTCAAGTTCTTTTAAGACTCTTTCTTCTGCCTCTGAAGTCTGATGCTGTACCCTTTTAATAAAATTTTCAATTCAGTTATTATAGTTTTCACTCCTGAGTTCCTATTTGGTTCTTTTATCTAGTTTCTATCTCTGTTGATATTTTCATTCTATTCATTCATTTTTCTTTGATTTTTTTAGTTGTTCATTTGTGTTCTCTTTTAGCTCACTGAAATATTTATAAACCTCCTTATTTTAAGTTATTTGGCAGGCAGGCAGTTTGTCGCTATATTTCATTAGAGTCAATTTCTGGAGTTTTATTTTGTATCTTTGATTAGGCCATATTAACATACTTCTTTGTCTTGTGATCTTTAGTTGGGATTTTGCAATTCAAACAAACAAGCAAACAAACAAACAAACATTGTGTACTGACTGAGTAGAAGACCTTCACCAATCACCCTAGCTGGAGATTCTGGGACCTCTCAAACTTTACTTGTCAATCTTACTCCCGATGGTCTCTGCCTGAGGAACTGCAATTTTAATATTTACCTTTGTTTTCAGCAGCTTCCAAACTGTGGTGCTAGTTCCATCAGTGCTCTGAATCTGGTGAGACAGAAAGAAACCAGTCCATCGGGGACTCCTGGGTGGCTCAGTTGGTTAAGCCTCCAGCTTGATTTCAGCTCAGGTCATGATCTCACATTTGTGAAATCCAGCCCTGTGACAGACTCCACACTCTGCATTGGCTTGAAGCCTATTAACATTTTCTCTCCCTCTCCCTTTACCTTTCTCCTACTCCCACTTGCTCGCTCTCTCTCTCTCTCTCTCTCTCTCTCAAAAACAGGGAGAAAGAAAGAAAGAAGAAAGAAAGAAAGAAAGAAAGGAAGGAAGGAAGGAAGGAAGGAAGGAAGGAAGGAAGGAAGGAAGGAAGAAAGAAAGAAAGAAAGAAAGAAAGAAAGAAAGAAAGAAAGGAAGAAAGAAAGAAAGAAAAGGAAAGAAAAGAAACCAGTCTGTCAGGTAGCCCTCAAAGGAGCAAGAATGTTGAATATATGTCCATTCTTTTGTTTCTCTCCTAAAGAAGGAGCCCCTATGAGGGCTTTCCTCTGAGTTTCTCTGCATTTTGCTGCAAGGGGAAAGGATACAGGCATATGACAAATGCTGCAAGTTCCTTCCCCCCTCCCTTTTCACTAGAATTCCGTCTTGGTTTTATATGGCTTGGGTGCTGTAGCTTCTCAACTGGTCTCTAGATTTCAGAGGCATTCTTGTTCATCTGTTGTCATTAATTGAGGACCTATAACTTCCTATTCTGTCATCTTGCTGCTGTCATAACATCTACCACTTATTTTTATAATTGAAGTTTTATTGTAACACAGCTATATTCATTCATTTTTTGTATTATCTCTGGCTATTTTGTACTACAACCTCAGAATTGGAAATTGTGACAATGATTATTTGTCTACAACGTCTAAATATCTAGTCCTTCATAGAAGTTTTCCAAAGTAAAAGGCAAAGTCTTTACCGTTTATCACAAGCCCTTTAGAGTCTGATTTATGTTACGTTTATGACCACCTCCCTTATTGTCCTCTAACTGACTGTTTACTCTAACCACACAGATATTCTTGTCCTCAAACACTCCAGGTGCACTTCTACTCAGACCCTTGCTGTCCCACTGCCTGGATTGTCCTATCAACAAGGACCCATGTGGCTAACACTAATGTTTTTAGATCCTTATTCAAAAGTCATCTCAGTGACTAGCCATCAAATCTAAAATTTCAACTCCAAGTCTTACAATTTTATGACATATTTTCTCCCCTGAATATAAATTATTCATTCTTTTCCCTTTTACCTTGTAAAAAGCTTTATATCTCCCCCTATAAAATGTAATCATGTGGGTTCTTTTGTTGTTTTGTTTTTGTTTTGTTACTACAGTATGCCTAACACCCAAAACAATGTTTGGTATATGGTAGGTACTACAAAAAATATTGGATCGATAAATTAATAAATGTGAGAATACTTGTATTATTAAAAGTGCTGGAAAATTAAGTTACTTATTACTATATTTTTGAATTCAATATACCTTAACAGTAAATAGGTGTTCTAGTTTACATTGGAGTGGTTAAGAACCCAGGAAAAACACAAACTCAATTTTAAGCTCTAGTTGGCTTTGAAATAAAAGTATTTATCCTACTCACAATTTCTGAATCCTGTCATCACAGCCCTGTAGAAATTGAGGAAATTTATTTGACTCTCTCTTTTTATTCATCCAAAAAAAGAAAAGTTTAGTACAAAAGAGTAAAGTAAAAATTAAGCAAGGACTATGATTTAATTATATCATGTATTTTGTATATTGCTTTTATTCGGGATTCTGCACTTCTTATTGCCATCTTTGGCATCTAAAATGGTCAGATTCATTAGGATTTCTGACAGAGCTTCCACAAAGCGATGTGCATTCAATCCTTTTTTCTCAAAATATCACAGTGTTCACAGCTGAGCTCCAACTACACATCCTGCAATCCGTTTACCTCAGACCTCAGAGGGCCAACTATGTTGTGTGTGGCTTCTCTTACAACCTAGCCATTAAACTTCAATAGATTTTTCCTTTCCTTTTTAATTATATGTCACAGGTTTATTTCTTTTTAATTTTTTATGCACGTTGGATTCTGTAGGAACACACCCACTCCTATGTTGTATCAATCCTCTCTTTTTATGAGGAGAACAAATTTTTATAAAAAAGAAAAAGTATTCAAAATTGCACTTGGCATTTGGAACACAGCAAAAGGTAGCTGTAGTCCTGTTTTATTGTACAACAATCATGTAAACTCCAGCTGTCAAATCGTCTGATCAGTTCTTCAATAGGAAAAAGGGGCTCTGCTAAATCCTGCCCACATGCTGATGTATACCTGCCTAATAACTGTGTTTTCCCCTCTTTATGAATTTAATTTACAATTTTTCTGGGACTTTCAAGAAATATCTTGAAAGAAATATGTGACTGGAATTACTAAGTAAAAACATTTCCTATTGGGGGGGGGGTGGTGGAGAAAACACAATCTGTTTTAATCTACTCTGAAGCAAAGTGATGAAACCTATCTCCTGTTCTTGGGGTAGTTTCCCAACTTAGTCCACAAAGGTCTTCTCTTTCTTTGAATCCTTTCAATAAAGAGGTTAGAGATTGACCTTAAGACATCAACAGAACATAGTGGGCAGGCAGATTTAAAGGACACAATCTTTGGGAACTATCATTAAAGAAATCCTCATTAAGCAAAAAGCAGAAACATGGAGCTCAAGTAACCTACTTAAATTCCCAGAATTAGCTGTTTTTTTTTTCCAGATCTAGAATAGGAACCATTCTTAAAAACCAGATCTCAAGAATTAAAATTCAAGTCCAGTTCCTTGAATTTTTATACATACACACCTGTGTGCACACACCTACACACAAACACACACATTATCAAAAGAGGCTTTGTCACAGGAATGAGAGATGGACTGAAAATATTGCTGTTTCTGCTGTTGCTATTGTTCTTAATTATTGTTGTTATTAAGGGATAAGTGTTCAAGAAAAGACGAAGCAATCTGCATATCCCCCAAGATTGAGAACAAAGATTTAGTCTTATTCACTTTTGTATACAAAGTGACTGCAGTATCTGAACATGGTAGATTGTAAAAGCAAATGGATGGTAGATCTTTAGCCATTAAAAACTTTTAACTTAGAAAAAATGGCTTATTTAGTTGACATAATTGGAATTCAATAGAGATGTTTTACTTGATTCTTCATCATATATTTGTATTCAGTGAACTGAATAACACACTAATAGTTTGGGTGATGTCATTAATTTATTACCAAAGAAAATCAGGACATTTTCTATGGTTTTTATAGTTTCTAACCTTTGGAACCCAACTAAGCTGTTGTCTTGCCTCAGATTATGCATAGTTTTATAATTTATATAGTTATATGATTATTTTTATTGATACCCATTAAACTAGGCTGAGCAAGAAAGCAAAGCAATCTTTTCACTTTTCACTTTTCTTCTTAAAGGAAACAGTGATATTTGGGTATAGACGAAAGCCATGCAAGCATAACTTCCTAATAAAGAAGTCTATGTTAATAAAGGAGATGATGTTGAGTAGTGATAAATAAACAAAGGAAAGATATTAAATATATTATTTGGACAACTCCTTGCAAAGAATTTTTCAGACTAACCACATATTTAACTTAGTTTCACTTGGCTAAAAAAGTTTTAGATTATGAATTCTGATTAAAGTGGTGTGGCTAATTCTACAAAAATCTAATTCCTATAAATCTTATTTTTCATTGAGATATATAGGTTTGAATATAATATTCTTATTTCCAGATATGCTATGCTAGTTTCTAAAGTTGTGAAATTGCCATTTTCAATTCCTAGAACTTCTGCAGTTCCATTATCTAAAAATAAAAAATTGTCTACATAACTAATTTCTGACAATAAGAACTTCAAATTTTGGCATTGATTTTCATAATGTAAGTTATATTTTATCAATAGGTATTAGGGTTATAATCTTTGTAAACAATGCTCTCTGAGATACCTTAAGACATAGGAGCTATGAAATCATCACATAAGTTAGTTACTCTTGTATGACTTCCAGATCTTTGTCATAATTGCATGCTTATCATATGTACCTTTGTTTGATAATTTATAGAATTTACCACTCTGTGAAACATGTTTCCTCATGTAAAAGTAGTCATAAGGTAGGCTGTGTTGTAGCAGATGGAATTCCAGTGAGATGGTCTCATACTTATGTTTTCGTTACCGTAAGTTCAATAAAATCCCAAATTGTCTATCTAAAGAGAATAAATAGTTTTTTAAACATGCAATTTTATGGATCTTCAGCATCACGTGGCAGTGGAATTTTTTCCCCAATATTTGGTCATGCTAATACAGTGTTTAAGAAAATTTAATTATCTAGTCAGTTATAAAGTTTATATGGTCACACATACCGATCTTAGAATGGTGGGCCAAAATGTCGAATACATAATCTCAAATCACTGAGGAGAGACATGTATAGATAAAATATCATGAATTTGTTAAACAAAGGAATTTCTCAGCAAAACAGATTTTACATTTTTAATTCCCCAAATAAAGCTGGGTTAAGGAATAGAATATTTTGTTAGCAGTAAAAGAGTACTGATAATGGCTTGGAAAGTAGAAAAAATACTTCAAGAACTCCTTTCACAGTTGGCTAATTAAAATTAATTTTATAATATTTGTAGATGTTTAAATTCTATAATGAAGGAGAGCTTAATTTAAAGAAAACTTGATGGTATATAATAGGCTGCTAAGAATTCATAGATAATGAAGATATTATTTTTATACCTCCTCTTTGGAAAGAGTAAGTTGAAGACAAGTGACCATCTTAAGTATAGTTATGATTAAGCTCATATATAAGGATATTTATTCCAAATGCCTAGCATGTATGGTTGAGTCCACCTCTGCCAACACTAGTGCCTCATAACCCTTCTTCAGATCTATTTTGAATTTATTTTCTGTAAAAACTATGAACAATGAATGAATAAACAGAGAAGAAAAACGTGAACCAGAGTAGCAGCAGCAACAAAAGCAGCAGTAACAAAGCATTGCTGTTATTCCCCTTGATGGAAAATGGACATGTCCAGAGATGAAAGAAAGGCAGAGAATCTACTTTGGCTATTTTTGGCAGAGCTATCTTTGGCAACTCAGTTCAGAAGTATACTTGGGATGTTTTTATACCTGTGTCATGGATTAGGGAAGAGTGGGGGACAAAAACAGCTGAGACAGTGAGATGTGCAAAAATAAGATTAATAATTAACATTGGTGTAATGGTCCAGTAAAGAACACTGTAAAAGTGAGAAAATATTATATATGTGCATTCTACATTGTGCATTTGTCAGGTATTTTAAAATTTATTTTAAGGTCAGTTTAAATTAAGTAAATATTACACAAATTTTGAGACTGGTTTTGAGGCAGCACTTTTTCAACCTCCTGATTAACATATGGGTAAATTACAAGCAAAAATTATTTCTAGTGAAAATTGAATCTACTTTAGCAAGCAATCTAGCTGCATTTACCAAAAGAAACAATTTTCATGCCAATACTGCAGAAGTAGCTTTTTGTGTCCCAACTGGTATTCCCTTAAACACCATTTATCATCTTCATTTAGAAACAAACCTTGTTGCCTAAAGTAATGTCAAAACTTGAATGACTCTGCTATCTCAAATATTCAGGAAGGCAAGGTGTTGACACAAATAATTAGGAGAGGACTGAATATAACTAATAAATATAGCTCTTTTCAATTACTATCTTAAATCTTTCATCAATTTAAAAGATCCAAATTAATAAAAGAATAGTAAAAGAAAGAGATTTGATTTTATACCTTTCCGGTATTAAATATGTGATAGATGAGCAAAGGAGTAGAACTCAGAAGATGGGCAGGAAAGGATAGAAAGAAAGAGCATTCTAGACCTTGGGTATCAGTGCCTAGCTCCATCTGTGGTATGTGCAACCCGCACTGAAATAAAGTAGAGCTAAGATTAATCCTTCTCATGGAAAGTTTTATATAAACCAACAGAAGCATATCATCCTAGCAGAGAGAGAGAGAGAGAGAGAGAGAGAGAGAGAGAGAGAGAGAGAGAGAGAGTTAATAAAGAAAGATTGATTTTTTTCTTTATATTAAGTAGTCCTAACTAGCAATGCTTTGATGACTTAAGAACAACCTTATTAAATGTCATATGTTTTTACTTTCCCTTGAAAGCATTTACATTTAAGGATTAATAGTGCTTGGCAAAGAAATTTGGGTTTTTCCTAGTCCAACATATTTAGATACTAAAGAAAAAATTTAAACCATAATTTAACTTTCTTACTAAAAGGAAGAAGAAAAAGGGCTCATTAAGTAAAACTATTTTCTGTCTCTATTCAAATTGTTTTAACATTTAGTTTCTTAATCATTTATGATATTCACTAGCACAGATAAAATCCATGAATACAAATGAGTATGGAATCATTTTTACTATTTATTAAGTGAACTTCTATTTGGATTTTGTAAGCCTTTCCAAATGTTCCTGAAGTGATTATTAACAAATTCGTTTAGGCATTTATAGTTAACTTTGAGAATTTGAGATTTAAAGAGCTAAAAGCAGATTTTGGAAATTAATAGAAAACTGAAAATAAGATGAAACACACAGGAATTCAAAAACTGAAGGAAAGAAAAAAATAGAGGAAAAAGGTGAAATACTGAATTTATTTTCCCTAAGATTCTAGTAGGAAGACAAAATGTTATGTTGCAGAGATTATTTGTAATTTAAAAGAGGACCACAAATAAAAGACAATGCTTCTCCAAATAAATGAATTGTTAAAGATAGAAATTCAGATTTCAAAGACTTTTCAATTTGCCCAAGGCTAGCTGTATAGGGATCTGACCCTAGTTAGATCTACATGCTTAAAACAGAATGGGCACTGTCAACAATAGACAAATCATGGAAAGAGCCTAAATGTCCATCATCTGATGAATGGATCAAGAAGATATGGTGTGTGTATACACACACACACAATGGAATATTACATGGCAATGAGAAAGAATGAAATATGGCCGTTTGTAGCAAAGTGAATGGACCTCAAGGGTGTCATGCTAAGTGAAATATGTCAAGCGGAGAAGGACAGATACCATATGTTTGCATTCCTGGGTCTAACAGGAAAACAGGAGAAACCTAATGGAGGACCATGGGAAGGGGAAGGGGGAAGAGAGTTGGGGAGAGAGAGGGACGCAAAACCTGAGAGACTATTGAATACTGAAAACGAACTGAGGGTTGAAGGGGGAGGGGGAGGGGGAAGGGAGGTGGTGGTGATGGAGGAGGGCACTTGTGGAGAAGAGCACTGGGTGTTATATGAAAACCAATTTGACAATAAACTATTTTTAAAAAATTAAGAAAAGAAAAAAACCCAGAATGAGATGTCAATAAAAGTTCTCATTGGTTTGTTTAAGTGCAGGTAAACTATATGGTTCTTCTGTGGAAGCATCAAATTTATAGTGGATCAAATTGACTGTATCTGTCATTTGCTTACAATTTTTTGTTTTTGTTCCTAAGCCAAGATATGCTTCTACCTTTGAAGACTCCCATGAATATGCTTGTCCATTCTGAGGCATATTTCCTGTTTTTTGCATACCCCACGTTGTTTTAATTTCTGGCTTTGTTTTTAAGAAAATTCTAGCTTTCTAATTCAGAAAAATCTAGCTAGAATTTATGTATCCCATCATCTAAGGCAAATTTATCTATGTTGCATATTTTTCATAGAATCAAAGGCTAATTTCCAAAAGGAGATGAAATACACAGTTGTTAAGGACTCACAAATTCCTTGAACTTGGAATGATATCTTCACATTCATACCAAATATTGGTCACTTTGGACCATGTGTTGAATCCTATTATTACAAGCATTAAATTAAATTATCTAAGACAGCCTCCTTTCTGAAACACAAGTCAATAAAAGTTAACTATATAACTATGTAACTACATAACTTTACTTTGTATACTTTATATAAATGTAACTTTACTGTTGACTCTATTTTCTGCACAATTTGACTTTGCAATTCGACTACTTCTAAGGCCTTTTAAAATTGTATCACTTCTGTTCTATTTCAGAATATTCTTTATTACTGCTAGCTCTTTTTCTGTGTTTTACCTTGTTTCTAATCCAACTAATGCTTGCCCCCATTCCTTTTGTTACCAAATCATCCTCATTTACTATTTTCTAATGAAAACCATGTCTTCTCACATTTAAGTAAGAATTTAATTACTTTGCTTCTGCCTTTGGATCAGGAAATTGTTTTTTGTCTGTGTGTTTGTCTACAAATGTCAACAGCCATTAACCTTAAATTCTAACTGTCACCACAACCCACAGTGATGAAGGATTCAAATAGAACATTCTCAGTGAGAATAATAAACAAAATCAGAATTCAATCTTGACCACTGAAGTGAGGGTGATTGTGAGGCTAGGATCTTTCCCACATTGTACTGCAGAGCAACACCACTTCTCTGACAGTCATTTTCAAGTTTGTCCTAATTTAATGTCCCATCAAAGCTATGTATAAGAGAAATATTCCAAAGATGCTGGTAATTGAATAATTTTCTTTTCCAATTTCTAAGGCTAATTCAGATTTTCTCTTATTTTCACATCCTCAGTTATTTCTTAAAAAAGTAGAATGGAAGACAAATAGCATGTGGATCCAATGTAAAGTCCTCAATTCTTCATGCAGTAAGTAGAGCTAGGTTATTTTTTGTCTTCTGATAATTAACAGTTTGTCATCGAGAAGTCCTCTGTATTCTTCACCTGGCTTCTTCTCCCAAAGAAAAATTGACTTTCACGTCAATGTGCCATTCTGTCATAAATATATCCTAACCATTGCTACTGAAGGTTATGACTGTATGACAGTTGTTCACCAGCTAATGATAGTTGGGGCTTTCAGCTTCCAAGAAACTCTGGGTATTTGAAAACACACACCAATACACTCCAGTATCTCTGTTACAATGGGCATCTTCAGATAGGCAACTAGAGTTAGGGTTGTGGTAAGCAGTGAAGCTCCAAACATTTTATGCAGACTTGTCTCCCTGACATTTTTTTTCCTTAGTGTCTATTTAATCCCAAGAATGTCAGTGCTTGGAGCTTCACACCATGGGAGCACTTGTGGAGGATCTTAGATTTCTATTGCTGTGGAAAGAAGATAAGAAGGGTACACACAATCCAGAGAAGAGGCCCACAGAGGCAAAGCTGTCGACTGCCTTTCGGGAAGTAAGTAGAAGCCATGTCTTTCATGCAGGTTTTTGTTTGTCACATGGTTATCAGTTGTGGGCTAACAGTTAGACTCAACCAAATCATCAGCCACTAGAAAAATTTATTACACAATGCAACACACAAACATAACCTGAAAAGACCTCAGATCATGCAAAAGGTCAAGAAAGTATACAGAGGATAGAGAGCAGGATCCTTTATAATCTCTGCAAAATTCTAGAATTATCTGCCTATGTTCATGAAAGTCAGATATAGGTTTATGACTACCCAGTATTTATGGAGCTGCTATTAGTATGTAGCCAGTTTTAAGAATTAAAAGGAGTCTGGGATATGGAGGTGTTTGAAAGACAGACTCAAATCAGTTGGCAGTTTTTTCATCAATGAAAAGAATATGGCAAAAATAATCTTGCCAAAATTATTTGGGATTATTAGTGATCTATGTGAAACTCCTCACCTGGGGTCTATTTTCTAGGTGCTGAAGTGAAGATGGCTGCCACTCCTCCTCCTGCTTCTACTCTCCCCTCTGGCAGTGCTATCTCTACCACCACTACTAAAAATAATGAACACAGAGATACAAACCATATAGGTTTCACTGGAAAAAAGAGTGACCCTAATATTTAAACCAGTAGCAGCAACTCCAAAAGTATCAGCAAAGTATACTTGGTGCATTGCAGTTTACAAATGGGATCTGAAGTCAGCACTTAGCAAAGTGACAAAACCCAACAGCCTACTTGGATGACGGTGGTGGGGAGGATTGATGTACATGTCTCACTTGTGTAATCACTTGGTGTGAGGTCTGTAAACTGAAGCTTTTTTCTCTGGATGTTACCAACTGAACATTCCTTAAAGTAGAGAGGTTTGGTTTAATTCCAGCACAAGCAACTGGGAAATGGCCTCTGTGAAACGAATGCGTTCAGATCACTTTGGATTAATTTATAGGGAAATGGAATGAGCTGGATCTAATTGTTGTGCAGAAGGCTAAAGGCTGATTCTCTGTTAGAGCTTGTTCCAGGTAAATATTAGTCTGATTATATCCAGCCTCCAATTTATCCATCTTATCAGTGGTGATCCTGCTGCCCCAGGGTTCATGGAATGCAGATGCTGTACATAAACCAAAGGGGAAAATGAGGATGTAGCAAGCCAGAAAGTCCTGTGTAAACCAGATTGTAAGATCTGTGAGCAATTATATGTGGAAAATACACAAGCATTATAGTACTTTCCTGAAGAGTACATAATTTCATGTTCTAAGTCAGCAAATATAAACGTATTTTTAAATATTCTTGTGGGTCTAAATCATAGGCTAATATAATTTGTTTCAATAACATTCATTTTATTATGAATCATGTTAATCTCTAAAATACTGTATTCTAATTTTTTACAATTTTTACATATTCAGGATTATTCTATTAGGATTAAAGTAGAATTTGTCTCTTAAATTCCTATAGTTTTAATATTTATAAAGTAATTTATACATGTTATCTATTTTTTAAAGGGAAAATCATATGAAATTTGTAGGACAGGTATTTTCCTTTTTTATAAAAGAAAAAATAGGTTCTCAGAAGCTACATCATGTGCTAAAGACCACTAGCCAGTTTGTGGTAGAAGGGTCTAAACACAGTTATTAAGATTCCCCAGTGAGGAGACTTTCACTCTATCCTGTGCCTTCCCAGAGATTCTAGATAATACCAAGTGAGTTCTGGGAATGGATTCAGTTAATGTGCACTGAGGGTGGTGGGATAGTCATTTACCACACCACTGGATTTTATTTCCAAAAGAAAATACTTTAATGACACCATCTCTACAAGAGCATTGCAAAATTCTCTTCAAAAATAGAAATTACATATATGTTGGACATCCTGTGCTTCAGTAAATGAACCTTTCACATAGTCCCAAGCCTGACTTTACTCTGAGAGTCAGAGCCTTGGCTGACTGCAAAAAACAACTAAAATAAGCTCCAAGTCCATGCATGTGTTCTGATGTGTGTGGTAGTCACCAGAAGCCCAGCAAGATCCTAAGGAAAGGGGGACCAAGGGGACCTTAGCCCCACAGTCTAATTGTAATTTAGCAACCACCTGCTAAGGTATTTACCTAAAGTATTGTCCTTGAAAAGTCTGGGTCCAAAATTCAGACATGACCCAAAGTGTCCTCTCCTGTATTTAAGATTACACAGAGATGAGAATTTAGCTTGTCTTTCCAAATTTGAAGTGACCCTAATTTGGATCTGTTCTTTTGCATTCTGAATACCTCCCATGAAGCACCCAGACTATAAAGCCACATTCCAACACCTCAGAGCCTTTGGTTACATTCCTGGGGGAGGGGCTTGGGCTTCACATGCCACATATGATTCATACCAGAGTAGTATGTTTTCATTATCTGAAGCTAAACAGATTAATATACATTTATAAGATCCATTTGTTTCTTGAAAATTTGGCTCAAGAGGATTTTAATAATCCTGCTGGGTACTGGATTAAATAACCAACCCTAGCATCTGTGCGTCAGCAAGCCGAGAAGCAAAGCACAGAAGAAGAAAGAAATGTCGGTAAACAGACAGAGCTTTTTGTGTTTGGGGGCTTTCTTGGAACAGCTGCTCAGTGTCATGTTTTTAACTGAGCAAGTAACCCTCACATGCTTCTTGAGAGGGATAAAAATTGCTATATTCCAGGCAGACAGAATGCACTAAAAAGTGGTATTGCAGCTTAATATCAGATCTTGCTAACTTCTAGTTGCTTAGTAGATGTAGTGAGGTAATGAAAAAGTTTGTTTGTTTGTTTGTTTGTTTTTGCCTTGGAGTGGAATAGGAGGTGAGGATGAGAAGAAAGATAATGGGAAAATAAAAACAAAAAATCGTTTTAACCTCATTCTGAAATTTCTAGATCGCTTCTTTGACTAACTGAAGCATAGGAGAACCTCCTACTGGTGTAAATATCTTATACCGATTGGAAGAAAATATTGCTCAACTTTGTATCTAATATGTGTCATAATGATAATTACTAAATTTGAATTAGGCAAAAGTTTTTTTCCTGATTTGAGGGAGAAGTATTACAACCCTGTGTAAAAGTAAATTACCTTTAGTTATATACTACATAAACCACCTTTATCAAAAAGATAATATTACATTAAATTAAAACTGTTCCTGAAAGTTCATCATAGACTTTTAATACGAGAAGATTACAAAAGACACATGTCATGTTAACTTTAAACAAAATCACACCTTTTCGATTCTACTGCCTATGTTAACTTCATTCCAATTCCTGAATTTTAAGTGTAATATTTCCTCAATGATTGAAAGAGAAAGAATGGCATGATAAGGAAGGGTAGGATAGTGGAGACCTATTAAAACAGAGAACGTGTAATCCTTTTTTTGTGAGGAATGGCAGTGTTGTTGTCTACATGGTAGATTGGCACATCCAACACCCTGGACAAACTGGGTTCACATTATCCCCTGGCCTCAGTTTTTCCACTTGTCTACCCTAAGTTGCTCTTCTCTACTCTTCCATGATTTTGTGACTGAACTCACACTGTGGGAGTTAGAAATTCCAATTTGTTAGGAAGCTTCCGTATGCATCAATTTATAGACTGAATTCTGATTCCTTTTGTTCATATCCCTGAACGTATAATCATAAAGGGTACATCAGGCCTAAAGAAGCCACTCCCCATATTTTTCCTCTGAGTTATTTTTAGCATTTAGACTAAAGTGTGCAAAGAAAACAGGTAATGGAAGTGACTTGAACTGCCAATAAAGAAAGGATTATTCATAAAATTTTATTAAATTTTAGTAGAAAATATCATTCACTGTCTTACTCAAAGATCTTTTTATAAGGCTAGACAGAAAATCTCTGTTTGTGTTTAAGGAAAAATGTTATTTTCACAGACAAATATGCACATATTCATCTGTCAGGAAATAGAATATATACAATGTGTCATGTTTCCCTTTCTACTTTGGAACAAGGAAACTGAAAGCTAGATTCAGTAAGGAACTGTATTAACGTGACCATCTTGAGTGTCCACTAGTATCCTTCTTCTCTGCTTCCTTCAAACTACATTAATCTATTTTTGTTGCTAACTGTCCTATTTTTTTTCTTTGAATTTAATTTCATTCATTTACAACACATTGGGGAGGAAATAAACTATAGTTGCCATTATAATAAACAATAATATAATTAGTTGAAGTAAATTATTGCTAGTAAACTCAAATATAATACTGGTTAACATTTTGAATACTTAAAATATCATATCACCAAACTTCACACCCACAAAACAAATAACCCAGTGAAGAAATGGGCAGAAGATATGAACAGACACTTAAAACCACACTGAGATGCCACCTCACACCAGTCAGAGTCGCTAAAATGAACAAATCAAAAGACTATAGATGCTGGCGAGGGTGTGGAGAGACGGGCACCCTCCTACACTGTTGGTGGCAATGTAAACTGGTGCAGCCGCTCTGGAAAACAGTGTGGAGGTTCCTCAAAAAACTATCCATAGAACTCCCTTATGACCCAGCAATAGCATTGCTAGGGATTTACCCAAGAGATACAGAAGTGCTGATGCATAGGAGCACATGTACCACAATGTTCATAGCAGCAATGTCAACAATAGCCAAAACATGGAAAAAGCCTAAATGTCCATCACCTGATGAGTGGATCAAGAAGAAGTGGTATATATACACAATGGAGTACTACATGGCAATGAGAAAGAATGAAATCTGGTCATTTGTAGCAAAGTGGATGGACCTCGAGGGTGTCATGCTGAGTGAAATAAGTCAGGCAGAGAAGGACAGATACCATATGTTTGCACTCATAGGTCTAACAGGAGAACAGGAGAAACCTAATGGAGGACCATGGGGAGGGGAAGAGAGAAAGAGAGTTGGGGAGAGAGAGGGATGCAAATCTTGAGAGACTATTGAATACTGAAAATGAACTGAGGGTTGAAGGGGAAGGGGGAGGAGGGAAAAGAGGTGGTGATGATGGAGGAGGGCACTTGTGGGGAAGAGCACTGGGTGTTGTATGGAAACCAATTTGACAATAAACTATTTTAAAAAAATAAAATAAAATATCATTGGAGAAAATACCCTGAAAAACAGAAGTCCTCATTTAAAGATAATTTCCTACATATCTCTAAGCCAAAATTATCAGAAATTAGAAACAAGAATCATTTGTAGATTTAAGCCTACCACACAAGACGCTTGAGGTCACTGAGTCAACAGTGAACTCATGGGTGAGTCAGGAGCCCAGAGAGACTATACCTCAATTCTAGCCAAGAAAAGAGGAGGGAAATATAAGTATAAATACAATTTGTAAACAATTCATTCAAGTGACTTATTGGAGATACAGAAAATGTCAAAACCTAGAGTTTCCCAGACATCATTTGCCTAATACAGAATTTGACATGATTCAGATTCATCTTAACCTTATTTAGGGAGGAAGGATACAGAAGTGACAGAGACCCTCAGAGTCACATGTTAACATTACAGGTCTAGGAAAAACTGGGCTCCAGTTATTCTTTATATAAAAAATATCTTATGAGTGAATAATACATTATAAGGGACTAATTTAAAAAATAACTAGAACTTACAAGATTGAAACCTAAGAGGAAATAATATGAAAAAAAATTATACTAGTTTGGACCTCCCATCCTCTGACAGCAAACCATTTACCGAACAACTTACTGTTCTAACATGAAATATAAATTTGGCCTATAAAAATTTTAAGAAAGGTAAATGTTATTTAACTATATTCTATATATTACATATATAGAATATATATATATACACACACACACACTATATAGAGTACCTCAAGTTTCCTCAAGTTTCTAAAAATTATCTCCCTAAATCCGTGTATATAGCCCTTGTAAGCTAATCTTCCTAAAGTTCAATTCTGATTATTAATGTTTACATTCATTCATTTTCTAAGCATTTGTTAAATACTATAGGAAGAAACAAAGATGAACAAGATATAGCCACTGTCCCCCAATACTTAATCTAATTTATAGTTAGTGCTTAATACATCCAAATTTCTTAACCAGAAATTTTTTTCTTTCCTATTCTTTCTTTTTTCTCCCTCCCTGCCTTTCTTCCTTCTCTTTTTCCTTCCTTTCTATTGCTATAGATATTGTTACTTGTTTGTTTTTTTATTCCAAATCTCTTTATTTCTTTTAGATTCTCTACCAATATTCCTCAAAATATTCCTACATTTCAACAAAATAAACTTTTTTTTCGCTTCAACTTAGCACTTCATTTTCTGTCCCCAGTGAGGACTCATCTATGCAGAGCATCTCTATATACTGAAACCCTACCTATCTTTCAGAGTCCATCTTGCTGACATTTTTGTGGAGGGCCTTGACATTTGAAAAATGACATCCAAAGTATTGCTTTATCATTTTCTACCTGTATGACCCTGGACAAGTTACTTTATTTCTCTAGCTTTTGTTTTCTCATCATAAAATGGAGTTAACACTTGAATGTAATTAAAACAAAAAATTTTAATGTTTTATTTATTTTTGACAGATAGAGAGACAGAGTATGAATGGGGGAAGAGCTGAGAGAGAGAGAGAGAGAGAGAGAGAGAGAGAGAGAGAGAATCCAAAGCAGGCTCCAGGCTCTGAGCTGTCAGCACAGAGCCCAACACAGGGCTCGAACTTGTGTACTGCAAGGTCATGACCTGAGTTAAAGCTGGACACTTAACTTAACCTACTGAGTCATCCAGGTGTCCCACACTTGAAGTTTATTTTAAAGGTTAAGTGAAATCTTAGAATTAAACTGCTTAGCACAATGTGGTACATAGTAAACTTCTACAAATATTTGTTTCCATTATACTGTTTTTGACAATAACACTAAAAATAAATAATAAAATATTCCTATTTATGTCTTTTATCAGTATTCTTTCTTCCCTTATCATTTCCTCTCCAATATTGTATCACCTCAAATTATCTTGCATATTGTACAATATGATATATATGATATGATATGACACTATCATATATATATATATATACATATATATATATATATGAGTATTTTCACAGACTAGTACTTTTTTTAATCTTAACAGAAATTTAATAAATGATTTATAAGTAACCTATGTATTTAGGTGTCTGCCCTCCAGAAATGCCTCCAGAAACACTTCCATTTATCAGTCTTCACCTTGGATTCACCCATCTCACATACAAAGCCATTGCTTAACATAATTTCTAGGCTCATTAAGAATTTAATAGATCTTCAGCTTTAAGATACTTTATCATATTCTTATTTGCTATATACTTGTATGTTATTTTTCATATGTACTAATCCATTATAAACTCTTTAGGGTTGAAAAATGCTTTTATTTAATATTTTTAGATTTATTTATTTCTTTTGAGAGAGAGAGTGTGAGTGGAAAAGGAACAGAGAGAGAGGGAGAGACAGAATTCCAGGCAGGCTCTGCACTGCACTGTCAGCGTGGAGCCAGACATGGGACTGAACCCATAAATCACAAGATCATGACCTGAGTTGAAATCAAGAGTTAGACACTTAACCAACTGAGCCACCAGGTGCCCCAACCCCTTTTATTTCATAGTTTGATGAGACATTTATTCAATTCTTAATCCATTCATTTGTTTTCCCCCCCACTCACACTGGAACCAATGGATAAGAGCTTACAGTGTTGAGCACCATGATGAAGAGTGCAGTAGTTGAGTCCCTTGGCTACTTGCTGTGTTGTCTCGACTTCTCTGACATGGCTTTCTCACTTGTTTTGATGTATGCTAAATTATATATACAAATATAAAAATATTATAAGATCACCTAGCAGAGTCGTCATAGGTGCTAAGTAAATGCCAAGTTTCTTCTATCTTCATCAATAAACCTTTTTTGTTTTTTTTTTAAAGGAATCCCAAGGAATGTTGTACTCAAAGTAAATGTCCCTGATCAGTACTTGAGATCCTTTAGGGATGCTTGGGTGGCTCAGTCCGTTAAGCACCCAACTCTTGATTTCAGCTCAGGTCATATGATAGTTCATGGGATTAAGGCCCCTGTCTAGATCTACACTGACAGCATGAAGCCTACTTGGAATTCTCTCTCTCCCTCTCTGTCTGCCCCTCCCCCCTCAAGATAAATAAACAAGCTTAAGCAAAATAAATAAAAGGGGTTAAAAACTAAAGAGTATTTAAAGAAACTTAAAAAAATGAAACCTATTTAAAGGCAGTCATTGTGGGAAAACAAAGAAAAAATAGGGAACAACAGAACTGAAAAACAAATACAGCAAACATCATCTTGTTGAAAACTGCTGTCTGCTTTGTTTTGTTTTAAAGATTAAGTAAGAGTACTTTGGATTACTGGTAAAATAGAAAATAGAACTTCCCTCCTGTAACCTGAGAACAACCTATACTTTCCATCCGTCCCAGTGTCAGATCACATTTTTTTTTATAGCTGCAGGCTAGATCATTTTTTTGTGGCCTGAGGGAATCCTCAATTTCCCTCTCCTTTCTGTTTGCTGTGTAAGCTGAGTTGGCATGGACCAGATTCACATCCAAAGTCAAACTTTACTTGATCCGGACCTCCAAAATCAAATCAGTCTATCAAATGTAGAGTATAAGGCACATATGCTTTCTGTTTCTCGAACCTAGAATTAAAATTATTTTAAAATATAAATAAGCATATGTGTTGCCTGACTACTGTCAATACTATTTAGAAAATGTATCAATTTAGTTCAATTTTTTGTTTACATTTTGGTGATTCTAATTTTACAAATAAGAAAACCTAAAAAATTCATTGTATTAAGTTCCAAAATAAGCCGTTCCCTTACAGGTATTTATAGATCACTTTAGAAGAAACAAATTTGAATAAGAGTAAAAGTTCATGCTTTCTTTAAAAAATTTTTGTAGAGAAATTTTAGAATAAAAAAATGTTAAAGACAAAGTTCTATATGATGTCCTTTAGAAACTAGAGTTTAGGAAATAACTGTTTATTGTTTCTCCCCACAAGGAGAATCAGAAACACAAAACTAAATTTGTTCTGTCTTCACTATACTGCACCACTTCGTGAAACCGAACAGCCTTCAAGAAATATCACTCCTCCATCCATGTTCATTCACAGAAATTTCATTTGTTTGATATTAATTATGCTACTTGACCTCTTGTCTAATTTATATCCCAACACTATAGTCCTTTTTTCCCCCTGAAGCATATTACATGCATTAAATTTGCTATACTTAAAATTTATGTGGACAGGTCTTCTTATAATCCTGTCATCATACAGTATACATGTAGCATGGTGTACCTTTAAGAACAATGAACTTATAACCTTTTATCACTCAAGATAAAAGGTAAAATGTCAGAAAGTTGACAAACTATTTTGGTGTTTTAAGAAACTAAATTGTGTTGTTTCCATGGTTTTGTGCAGAACTGAATGGACCAATATATAGAAAATACTGTTTCATTTGCATTTGGATTGGTTTAGGTTCAGAATGCAAAATAAATGCCAAATATGTACAAGTCAAATTTATAACTTAGTATAGCCAAGTGAAAAATTTTTGTGGAAGGTAAGATTCATTGTTGACTATGTAGCATGATTATTAAAGTTATTATGGCTGTATAACAAAGTACCCTAAAACTCCATGACATAAAACATATATTATGGGGGCACCTGAATGGCTCAGTTGGTTAAGTGTCAGGCTTCGGCTCAGGTCACAAATCACGGTTCGTGGGTTCGAGCCCCACGTTGGGCTCTGTGCTGACAGCTCAGAGCCTGGAGCCTGTCTTCAGATTCTGTACCTCCCTCTCTCTCTGACCCTCCCCTGCTCACACCGTCTCTCTCCGTCTCTCAAAAATAAATAAAAACATACAAAAATTTTTAAAAACATATTATGTTTGTATTTTTTGAGGGTAAGGAATTCAGACAGGGCATAACATGTAAGACTTATCTTGATCCATGATGTTCAGAGTCTTAACTTTGTAGATCTGAAGACAAAAGACCAGAATAATCTCTAGGCTTACTTACCTGTCTGGCAGAGGATTCTGCTTGTTGGAGTCTGTCCACATGTGCTTCCTTGCAGTATGATGGCCAAGTTCTCAAGGGAAGCATCCTGAGAGAGAGAGAGAGAGAGAGAGAGAGAGAGAGAGAGAGAGAGAGAGAGAGACGACCATCAATCTTTATCCTTAATTTAATGGCCTGCCCTTTAAAGACACAAGCCTACCCTGGTTTAATGTACATAGATTCTTCAGGTGTGTTTCTTTTTACTTTTTAATTTGAATGTAGTTAACACAAAATGTTACATTAGTTTCAGATATACAGCAAAGCAATAAGACACATGTATTCATTATGCTGTGCTCATCACAAGAGCAGCTTCATTCTGTCACCATACAATGCCATTGGCCATATTCCGTATGCCATTTCCCCCCAAGACATATTCATTCCATAACTGGAAGCCTCAATCTCCCACTCTACTTCATCCATCTTGCCCATCCTCCCATGCTCCCTCCTCTGGCAACCATCAGTTTGTTCTGTGTATTTACAGGTCTGATTCTGTTTTCTGTTTGTTTGTTTATTTAGTTTTATTTAAGTTCCACATATGAATGAAATCATACGATATTGGTGTTTGTTTTTCTCAGTCTAACTCACTTAGCATAAAATCTTCTAGGTCTATTCTTGAGAGCATAGCAAAGTTCTAAAAGAGCACAGGAAATATTCCGGTGTCCATTCTTGGAAAGCACAAGTAGCAAACACTTACCAAGATACAGTGTGTTCCTGAGACACGTGAGTGGTTCAGTCTGTTAAGTATCAGCTTCTTTATTTCAGCTCAGGTCATGGTCTCACAGTCATGAGATTGAGCTCTTTGGCAGACTCCGCTCTCGGCTGCAGCCTGCTTTAGATTCCCTTCTTGCTTCTAAAATTTCAGGCAAAGGTAATAATTCAGTCCTTATTTACTCCTATTTGTCTTTTATGTCAGCTTCATAATATATTTCATACACCTTATCTATTTTACATATAGAAGTTTTTTCTGTTTTTTTTTTCTTTTTAGCACCAAGCAGTATTGCAGTGAATACAATTTTTTTAATCCATTCTCCTGTTAATGGACATTTGAGATCTTTCCAGGGTGAGATTATTTGTGAGAAACGATGCTATGAATATCCTTTACAAGTCCTTTTGTGATCATATATTTTTATTTTTGGGGATAAATATCTAGAATAGTAATTATCAGAGTCATAGAGTAGGTATATATTTAACTATATAATAAACTGTTAAACCATATTCTGTAGTAGCTTAATATTTTACAAAACCATCAGAAATGTATCTTCACCCACATTTGTGGCCAGTCTTTTTTCCTTCTTAATTTCAGCCACTCTAGTGGATGCATAGGAGTATCTTATCATGGCTTTAATTTGGATTTCCTTATTTACTAATAATGCTGAGCACATTTTCATGAGCTTAGTGGGCACTCATATTTCCCTTTGCAAATTGCCTATTCTAATCTTTGTCTATTTTTTGTTTGTTTTTTTTGTTATTGAGTTATAGGAATTCTTTGCCTATTCTGAATATGTTTTGAGAATATTATCTTCTAGTTAATGGCTTTATTTTTCTCTTAAAAAATTTTTATGCTTTTTATTTATTTTTGAGAGACAGAGAGAGACAGCGCGAGCAAGGGAGGGTCAGAGAGAGAGGGAGATACAGAATCTGAAGCAGGCTCCAGGCTCTGAGCTAGCTGTCAGCACAGAGCCCGTCGCGGGGCTCGAACCCACTAACCGCGAGATCATGACCTGCGCCGAAGCCAGACACTTAACTGACTGAGCCACCCAGGAGCCCCTTTATTTTTCTCTTAATGATGTCTTTTGATGAAATTTATAATTTGATGTAATCTAGTTTATGAATTTTTTTGTTGTTGGTTACCAGTGTTTGTGTTCTATACATTAGTTGCCTACATTAAAGTCATGAACATAGTCTTTTATAATTTATTCTAGAAGATTTATAATTTCAGCATTTATAGTTTGGCCTACAATCCATTTCAAAGTAATTTTGTTTGTAGTACAAGTGCAGGGTATAGCTCCAGCATCATTTGTTAAGAGGTATGTGTATCAAGTGTATGTATCCACACCCAAAATATGTATACGTGTATGTTTCTGTGTATGCATATATATCCAGTTGTTTCAGCATCATTTGTTAAAGGAACTTAAAGATTTATTCTGCTGGCTTTGCTGAAAATTAATTAACCCTATATGTGTAAATATACTTATGAGCTACCTATTTCTGTCCCATTTAAACTATTTGATTATTCTTACCCAAGTACCACCCTGTCTTAATAATCACTGTCGCTTTATAGAAGTCTTAAAGTCAGGCATTTTGTCTTCCAAATTTATTTAATTTTCTAGACTCCTTTGACTATTTTAAGTCCTTTGTTTTCTGTAAAATTTTAAAATCAATTTGTCTATTTCTATAAAATTAATTCTAGAATTTTTATTGGTATCACATTAAATTTATAACTAAGTTTAGGAAGAATTGGCATATTAGCAATATTGAAACTTCCAATATTTGAAGATGGCTTATTTATTTGGTTTGTTTGTTTGGTTGTTTGTTTTTCACACTGTACAGCCCCCTCCAATGCTCACAGCCTAACAGTCAGGAGGTTCAAGGCTGCATGCTCCTCTGGCATGGGTGTACTATAAGAGGCACACAGAGAAGTGCCCACCATTAATCCCTCACTGTGTGCAAAGACAGTTTATTTGTGTACTTTTTGAAGTATTCTTTATTTTATCTCATGAAGGCTTTATACTTTTATTGTGGAGATCTTGTCCTACTTTTGTTAAATACATTATTTTATTCTTTCTAAGGATATTGAAAATTACATGAATTTTTGTTTTAATTAGAGTATTCTAGTTTTTAAAAATACAATTGATTTTTGTTTATTGACACTTTATACTGCCATTTGGCTGAAGTTACTTATTATAATAAAAGGTAAATAGTCCCAATTCCAAGCATATGCTTGAGGAGTGCAGTAAGGAAATAAGCAGATATATTGACAAAAAGTATATGTAAGAATATTTTCAGTACTACCTATACTAAAAAAACATTACAAATTACATGCAGTTAAATGTCCACCACTAAGAAAAATTAAATAAACTATAGTGCATCTATATTACTGACTAATAAACTAAAATTTATTTTGAAGAATACTCAACATAAGAAAATAGAATATAAAGAATAATATATGTAAGTAGATGTATATATAATATATAGATATATATAGAATAGAATATATAGAATAATGAACAAATTAGCAAAGTACTAATTTTTCATATGATACCACACATACAAATATTTATCAAGTGTTAGTAATATTTTTGACAGGAGGAAAATAAAAAGTGTTAATCTTTTGTGATACCATTAAGTTGATTTTTTTCTTTATAATTTTTTATATTTACTAAATTATTTTTATCGTGGTAACATATTTACATAGCAAAATTTACCATTGTACATTTCAGCGATATTAACTACATTTACATTGTTTTGCAACCATCACTATAATTTTCTAATTTTTAAATGGATGATTATCATTTTTAATGACACATCACGCATCACTCCTCTACTTTGCCAAATCACACATCACTCCTCTAACTCTGCTTTTTATTTCTTTTTCTAAAATGAGTATAAATGTTTTTTCAGCTGAAATCTTCTCATTGTCTTTGTGTGTTAATAGATGGTTTTGAAAAATTCCTTTGCTGTCATTTTATTTGGGTTTCATGGGAAGAAAAAATTGACACATGTCAATACTGAATGGTTAATCAGAACTCTTTTTTTGAGTATGAACTGATTTAGAGTCTCACAATATTATGACGTTAACTTGGTTAACCTCTCAAGAGAATGCAATATCTGGGTGTATTAGTGTTCCAATTAATGAAGATGAACTTTAAATAAGAGATACATATAAATTGGGTATCTATGGTCATGAATGTTAAGCATAAAATTTTCTTTATATAAATTCAAAGTGTAAAATATGTGGTCTTTTCATTTCAAATAAACATATTTCTGATTTCAAATGGATTATCTCAATTATCTTGACGTTGAATGGCTAGGTCACAGATAGACTGATAGATAGATGCGTATGTTGTGTATCTCAACTATGCTGAAAAATTTTAAATGTGGCAGAGCCATTCTTAAAAGACATGAATAAAGATTCAGAAAGCCGAGGAAATTCTTGTCATTGCTGTCAGTTTCTGATTCATAGATGATAAGTATAGCCTAAAAATTAAGTTGTTAGGAAACTCACTTCACTCTACCAGTAAAGCTGAAAATGGTAGGCTGTCAGAGCACAGAAATTGGAAATGGTGCTAAGGATGGACTTCAAGTTGTAAAGCTTCATTTGGAATGAATAGCTTCATTCCAAACCCAAAACATAGAGAACACTGGATATATAATTATGTTTGCTTTTGGCTCCTTTTCCCTTGTGTTCTTTTTCTTGGCTTTAGACTGTTTAAGAATTAGGGTGTCTTTAGTCTTTTATTTACTTATGATGTTCAAAATTGGCAGAGTTCATAGATTTAAGACTATAGACCAAACCCTAGATCAACTGAGCTATAGAATGTCCTTTTGTTAGAATATAAAAGGTTCTATTCTATCCGCCAAAACAGATATTAGGTACATTCTTTTCATTAAAGCCGGCCCACATCTTTCAGTAAGGAAGCACAATTATGAATCAAATTCACTGATCTTGTTACAAAAGCAATGTTTACCCCACAAGATATTTTGATACTAGTAACATTTAAAGCAGATTTCCAAAAGGTATCCAATTAATGTATAAGGTAAAATTCAAAGATAAATAAACATCTAAGATACATCTTTAAAATAACTAGGACTCCTTCTCAGGATGAATAACCATAAGCTCACATAATTGAAAATTATCCATAAACCATAGTGAATGGAGAAAAATTGAGTTACTCTCCCAGATCATTGTCTTAGAGCTTGTGACAGGATAAGATAAAACTTAAAGTTTATTTTTTAAGTGTATATGTCTTTAAGTGTATATAGACCATGTATATATATATATATGTATATATATATATATATATATATATAAACAGATACACTAAAGTTTGATTTTAGTATTAAAATATGCCATACATGGTTGTCCTGAAGTGCTAGCTTTCTTTCAGATCAGCTCAGTTCAATCTCAGATCAGATTATGAGGCTGTTGTGCAAATAAGTGCTCCTTTTACAGTCCTTACAGTTTAAGTGACCTTGAACAGTAAGAGAATGGTAGGTTTTCTTTAAAATTTTCTGTGAAGCTGATGTAATCCATGTAATCTAGCAGCTATCCTTTTGCATAAAGGAGGAGGTAAGCTTTCCTGAAAAGTTTTCCTCAGGTATTCATAAGGTTCAGATTTACAGGACATTCTTCTTTTACTACTGTCATAATTTTAAAGAATCAAAACAGCACATGCCAGTAAAAATAAACAAATACTGGGGCAACTGGATGGCTCAGTCAGCTGAGTGTCCAACTTTGACTCAGGTCATGATCTCGTGGTTCGTGAGTTCAGCCACTGTGTCCAGCTCTGTGCTGACAGCTTAGAGCCTAAAACTGTTTCAGATTCTGTGTCTCCCTCTTTCTGTGCCTCCCCCACCTCAAAAATAAATATTAAAAAATGTTTTTAAATAAGCAAATACTGAAAACTCTCATCCAGTGTTTCTATTTTCTGCTTCAAAATATTTTGCATCATACATTCTGTTAAATTTTGATCAGTACCTGTGTGAAAATGTGGAAAAATATCAAAGACGTATAATAAAAAAATTTAATGGAAAAGTAACTTTTAAAACAAATATAAACATGAGTCATTTAAATAGTTAATATCTAACTTTTACCTTCTTGGGAAATACATGAAAATGTTCTTATTTTATCCAAATTAGTTTCCAGAAACTTAGTGATGGAAATTTAGAAACCTTGCACTAATAATCTATATTTAAGCCAACAAATACGCAAGAGATTTATGGGAGAGCTACATGTTCACAGGGTTAACTTTATACTGCAAAGTATCCTATCCTATTGCTTAAACACATTGTTCTATCAGTGATTATTTTCACTCACGATTAGAAAACTCTAGAGGGATGCAAGTAATGTTATTATGTGTATATTCTTTTCACACATCAAAAGGTTTTCTGAGTGAGTACAGGGCTGCTTTTAGTCTCTAAGTTAAAGAAACCTAGACAAAGTCATAAACTGTCCCCTGTAGAACATGTTTTTTTTTTTTTCAATTTATTTCAATTCTATATGTTTGACTCTGCTGAGTGAGCAAAACTGTGTGAAAGTGATGACTGTTTGAAACAAATTCAGTATAATAAAAAACTAGCAGCGAACTTTAATATTTACTTAATTGTATTTCATAATTATTACTGTCTGTCAGTTAATTTCAAATAAATGAGAGTCAAGTTCATGAAGGATATGAAAATGTATTTGCTCTGGACTCCCAGTCAAGCTTGAGTTCAAATCTCAGCCCTGCTTCTGACAACACAATCTGAGTATGTTTTCTAACCTCTCCAGGACTCAGTTTCCTAGAAAATGGGAGATAAACTTAGTTCTATGTTATAGGATAGTGAACCAAATGAAATGATACAATAGATGGCTTAACCTGAACATTGTTAGCATCCCACAATTATTGGTGATCCATTTTTAGTATAATTAGTATCACCATTACATAATCAGACAGTATTTATGAAGTCATATAAGGAAAATAAACTGGAAAGATTCCCTTTCTCAGATTCCCTAAATTCTTCCCCTTTCTCCTTAGAGATCTTTTATTAAGATAGGTATGAAGCTGAATTCTGAAATTTACACAAACACGGAAAACTCAGTGGGTAACAAACTGAAAGAGAGATGATCTACAAGGCTCAAATTAATCCTATTGTTGCAATTCAGGAGTTGGTTCCAGCTAGTACTATGATTATAAGCTATTTGCAAAACAAGCTCGGAGTTTCTTCCAATAGCTTCCTCTCTTTCAAGAACTCCTATCAGCTATCCAAGTATTAATCCTTCTCCAACCAGACCTACCCCAAAAATCAAAGTGTATCCTTTCTTCTGCTCAAATTTACCAAGCTAGTGGCGCCTGGGTGGCTCAGTTGGTTAAGCCTCCGACTTCGGCTCAGGTCATGATCTCACATTCGTGAGTTTGAGCCCCATGTCGGGCTCTGTGCTGACAGCTCAGAGCCTGGAGCCTGCTTTCGATTCTGTGTCTCCCTCCCTCTCTGCCCCTCCCCGCTCATGCTCTGTCTCTCTCTGTCTCAAAAATAAATAAACCATTTAAAAAAATTCAAATTTACCAAGCTAAATTATCTATTAAATATCTGAAAATGGGAATAAAGACTAACTCTTCTAGGATTAAACTTTTTTTTCAAGAGTGCAAGTGAGGGAGAAGGACTGAGGTGGGGGGAGAGAGAGAGAGAGAGAGAGAGAGAGAGAGAGAGAGAGAGAGAGAATCTGAAGCAGTGTACATGCTCAGCAAGAAACCCAATGAGGGATTCAATCCTGCAGCCCTGGGATCATGACCTGAGCCGTAATGAAGAGTAAGATGTTCAACCTACTGAGCACATAGACATCCCTGGGATTAAGCTACCAAAAGTTCTCACAATTTACCACCCTGGAAATTCCCCTTCAAGGCACAGTTCTGATTTTACTTTCCCCTTAAATATTCCAGGATGACTTCCACTATGTTTCCATAGCCATTGCTTTATATTTTAAAATCATAGTACTCATCACCGTATCACTTAACATATATATATTTCCCCATTAGGCTGTTTGATCCTTCCTTGTAGCTTTTTATGTACCTAGCCCGGGCCTGGAGTAACAGCATGTCCTCAACAACAGCTATGCAGATGAATGCTATTGATTATTCTCTTCTAAAACCAATGGAATTGGCTTTGGACCTAGCAAAATATTCCCCAAGTAGCATTTTATTTTCTCACCATTGTAAGAATGGTTACAAATGAACCTAAAGCCACCTTAACTGCTGGAATAGAGAGGGGTAGCTTTGGTTTTTGGAGATGCTGTGGAAGAGCAATAACATAAAGAGGATGGGACAGAGATTTTAAAGTCAGAGACACTGAATGTAAACATCATTTTCACTCTGCCACCTGAGAGCTGGAGAACTTTGAACACATTACCTTCCTCACTAATCTTTAGCTTTCTGTTTTATAAAAATATAGAGACATTGTAAGAACCAACTGAAATGATGCATAAAAGGTGCTGAGCAAAGGTGTGGCATAATGCCTTGAATGAACCCAGTGATTGTCACTAAGACCCTTCTCCAGAAACTTGGTCCTGGGCTTGGGGGAAAGCTTATGTTGGAGGGGTAAAAGTGAAAATGTGTATCACTAAAAAGAAATGTAATGCAAGGCTGCACACAGGCACTAATGAAAGAAAAGCTGTACCCAAGCATATTATTTAGAGGATCAAATTCATAATGCAAGACTTTATTTTGTTTAGCAGCTACACAATGATGGCATCTAGGTTATATGTTATGTGTATGTTTGTTTTGTTTAATTTCCAAAAAAGACTTCTTTACTTTTTTCTCTGTAAATATTTTTTAAATGTTTATTTATTTAACTCAGAGTGAGAGAGAGTACACTTGCATGAAGGACAGAGAGGGGGAGGGACAGAGAAAGAGGAGAGAGAGAGAATCCACACTGTCAGCACAGAACCTTACCCCAAGTTAGGTTCTGTGAACCATGAGATCATGAACCATGAGATCATGACCTGAGCCAAAATCAACAGTCAGACGCTTCACCAACTGAGCCACTCAGGTGCCCCTGTAAATATTTTGATACATTTGGCTTCTAGTTTAAGGGAAGATAGTGTATAATAATATAATTATTTTATCAGATTCTCACAAGAGCCATATATATATATATATATATGTGTGTGTGTGTGTGTGTGTGTGTATAATTTTTTCTTTATTTTAGAGAGAGCACAAACAGGGAGGGGTGTAGAGGGAGATAGACTCTTAAGCAGGCTCTACACTCAGCACAGAGCTGATGTGGGGCTTGATCCCACGACCCCGGGATTATGACCTGAGCCAAAGTCAAGAGTGGGATACTCAAACAACTAAGCCTTCAAGGCATGCCAAGAGCCTAAATATTTTTTAAATATTAAGTTTTTATTACTTTTGAGAGAGAGAGGTGTGAGGAGATGGGGAGGGCCAGAGAGAGGGAGACAGAATCTGAAGCAAGCTCCAGGCTCTGAGCTGTCATCACAGAGCCCGACTCTGTGATGGGGCTCAAACTCAGAGACCTCGAGATCATAACGTGAGCTGAAGTCAGATGCTTAACCAATTGAACCACCCAGGCACCCCCCAAGAGCCTATATTTTTAAATGAAGTATTTAGCATAAGATTAAATAAGAAAATTATGATAAAGAAACTTTTTGAAAAAACTTTCACCATGCAAAAACAGACTTTTTCTTAGTCATACAGAAGCAAGAAATTTCCTTAATCACGAGCATGTTACCATGCTATAAGGTGCAAGTTGGTGAATTTATGATGTCTCTTTGTGAATCACTGACTGATTCTATTTTATCAGACAAAGGCTAATCTTACAAGATAGTAGTGCTCACAACAATGGTTCACTATGAGGACAGTTTTACATACCAGCCTCTGTTCAGTAGAGAAAACTGGTTTTTAGCATACACCAAAGGCAGAGAGTCAAGCTACTTGAAGCCTTGTGCTAAGGAGGCCTTGGCCATGGTTCTTGCTTTCCTGGTAACTAGTTGGCTATTTGCTGCTCCACCACCAGACTGTACCCCTAGTTCAGCTATGTGTCCAAGGAAAGTAGCGAGGAGAAGAGGCCAGCATTGGCATTGGTCCCTGCAGCTTCTCCTCACAAGAATAGCTGCTTCTTTACTAAAGAAGATTTGGGAGAGTCATTTTTCAATTACAGGCCAACATAATATATTAATATTCATTTGCTGCACTGATTATCATCAAATACTCCATTTTAAAACTTTATTACCATCCTGGCAGAAATAAAACATACTAAAAAAAAGTGTCAACGTTTGTCAGTTATGCAGCTACCAAGATAAAAATTCTACTTAGAGATATCTCTTAAAGTCCATCTAGGGTTCCTTCCTTCTTTCTTTTCTCACAAATTCATTAGAAAATGACTTTTGGTCTCAGACTGTATAAAAGAATCCCCACTTCATTCATGTTAAGACATCCTTAGAGTAGTAATTCTCAAACTTTAATAATGATCTTGTTAGAACAGATTCTGATTCAGAAAATCAGGGGTGGCCCCAAGATTCTGAATTACCAAGATGTGATGCTAACAGTTCAGAAGCATGGACCACCTAACCTATTATATGAACTTAAAATAAGATGCCCCAAAAGAAACCAGTTCCAATCCAGTGTTTGCACATAAGATAACAGAGAAACCATAAACAGGATCAGGTTCTTTTTACAACAAATTGGATTTTTGATGGATAATTAGCTGATTTGATGTAGTTATTGACAAGAAGGCTGGCAAATTTGTGAGAAAATCTGAAAGGAACTTTACTTTTTATGCTGTACAGAATCATTATCTAATAACTAACAAAGTGATACCCAGAAATAGTCTTATTTTCTTGAATTACATGAAGAGACAAGATTTACTTTACACTCATATCCAACGGCATTTATTCAACTTACTGAATTCCAAACTGACTAAAAATGTGAAAGGTGCTTAAAACACTGAAATTGTATTTTCTTCCTAAAATTGCATACAATCATTAGAGACTATTTTTCTTTTGCCATATCGACAAAACTGTAGCTCCTGAACTACTTTTTGAAAGCATAGATCCACTAACCAGAGATTTTGTAAGTAAGGTTTTCCATCTGGGAAGTGAGTTTGGTAGCAAAACCCCAGAGAAGATAGCATGGGATCATGCAATGCATTCCTAATTCATCATTTAATATCCATGCCTGGATACATTTTTGGGGCAACTCTACAATCCTAAAATGAATGCTGAATAAGACATAGTTGTTTCCATTTTCTGTGGGGGGGGCACTGTAAAACCACTCCAAGTTAATCATATGATTTGATCATATCATGATTTAATAAGGCCTATGTCACGATGACCAATTTCATTTCACTTTGATGCATAATACTTTTAAAAAAAACACCCAAAACTGTGTTTTACTTAACTAAAATCCATGTTTTTCAAAACTTCTATGTGGTAATGTAAACTCAAGGGGACACTAGCTAATCTGTTTCTGAGATTAATACAGACAGAATGATATCTCTAAATTTAGATTTCTCCAAAGTTGTACAATACTACATATTTAATTATATACTCTAGAATTTTTATCAGTATATTTTTACATTTTTACATGATTCTCTACACTTGAAACACATACCATCATACAGATTTCCAGTTTATTTTCCAGCCCTTGCTTCAAATGCTATCTAAAATTTATTAGCAACAAAAATTTGGAAATGTATTTTAACTATTAAGCATACAGATTATTACTAAATAAAAATTATGCTTTTTCCCCTTAAATTCTGCTTTGGGGCATCTAGCTATAGTTGTAAAGTGTGTACTCTACAATTTCTTATTTATACTGAAGCAGTTTTAATCAGCTGTCTCTATCTCCAAAATGATAGAATAAAGGCTGTCCCTTCTCAAATACCAGGCCTCTATGAAGCCCAATAAAATGTAAGGCACAGACATGCTTGCCATTCCCTGAGCAAATGTTTATCAAAATTGTCTAACATCTGAAAGCAATCTTAAAATATGCTAAAAATGATATTCCTACATTTTCTTATATTCATTCTTGTGAGGGGAAAGTAGCTGAACATTCTTAGCCAGCTTCTTCAATTTTACTGTGAAAATTCCCTTGTGCTGTGTGTTCATTCAAAGCCAGGAGTATGGTTTTGTGCAGTTTTTCATTGTATTCAAGGGAAGTTTATGGAAATGTTACAGAAATAAGTTACAAATGGAAACTTGGCCTCCTGCCAAACTGCATCTCCCTCTCTCCTTCTCTAACACTTCTTTTCCCCTTCATCATTCAATGTGTTCTAAGCATATAAAACATTCATCTAAAACTACTTTTAGAAATACAAAATATATTAATTACATCTCAAACAAATTAATAACTGATAGTTATAAAGCATAGATGTATGCCAGGCATCTTCTTAAATATGTTACATTTAGTAAATATAAATTACTTTCTAAATGCTTCTCACAGACTACAACAGTTCATCCTTACAATAACCCGTGAGGCGGGTACTGTTGGTATTCCCATTTTACAGATGAGGACATGAAAGCACAAAGACAATGATTTGTCCAAGGCCACTCAGCATGTTGATGGCAAATGTAGAATTGGAGCCCAGGTAACCCTACACCAGAGTCCGTAAACATGCCATAAACTGTTCACGACAATTTATCTCTCTCTACAGTAAATTTGACTGAACAGAGGAACAATTGGAAAAAGGGGTGTAGATCTGTTTTACATTTGGCTTTACTTAATATTACCTAAGCCTTACACTATAAACTTTTAAGCAATTATGCAATTTTTTTTCAAAAATGAGTGAGCATTTTCTTATATTTTTGATTTATTAATATGATTGAAATAGCACATACTACAAAATGTCTTTAGAAATAAAAAGTATAACCTTTACTTAGATGTCCTTTACCTTATCATCACAATGATTTTTTTTGAAAGGGCTGGGTTCCATGGGTTGAAATGAATTTCTAAATGGACAAAAAGAAAATAAGAAAAGAAGAGAAAAAAAAGGATTGGAAGTAAAAATATTTTCCAAAATTCTGATTCATATGAATGTATAACATTGGAAATGCCTGTGTGATGCTTGCTATGATGCTTTCAGTCATAAAATTAAGATTAGAAACAGGAATTCTCATGAGATTACTGAGCCTTCCAGGTTTGATAGAAAACAAAACCAGACATATATGTCCAATATGCTTTTCCCTTATGAATGTAGTTTAGTTGAACAGAAAAGCCATAGCCAAAAATTTTTGAGTAGTACTCCCAGTCCTGACACTGACTTGTTCAGTGACCCTGGCAATATGCCAGGCCACTGTGATTTCATTTCCTTCCCTGCAAAAATAGCAGAACCCTTACCTACATCCCAGATGTTGGAAGACTTAATTAATGTCAACATTTGTGTAAAAATGAAATGTTGTTTACCCAATAAGTGCCAAGTATCCAGATTTTACTCCCACTTTTGGCAGACACCATAGGGTACAGAAGAAATAACATTAACTTACTAAAATAGTTGGTATCAGGAATTCTTGAACTTTTCTATGTAGTTTATTAGAACTGGCTAATCTACTTCACCAATAATAATTGTCAAAAACCATTTATCAATCTCTTACATAGTAATCAATTTCTGCATATAGTCAGCAAATTTTGCATACACTGCACTAGTTAAAAATTTGTAGATGAATATGTCAATTACACCTCAATAAAACTGAAAAAAAATTTGTAGTTGTGTATTCATATTGGTCTTCTTACCTAGTCATGCTGAGGATAGTGTCATTGGTTCTATCAGCAGTGAGCATGATATTTCATTACCTCCTAAGACCACAGACTGTACATCTACACCTTCAAACAGGCATCCTGAAAATGCATGCAGCAAATCACAGGGATACTAACATCAATAGATTGGCATGATTCCACTCAAATTTTTGACAGAACAAATTAATGTTGCTGTCTTACTTTTTGATTCACCATCTTGTGTCTACTGACACATGAACTTAATCATTTGTTTATCATTCAATGTCTATATTTAAATAACTACTTATTGATGGTCTACTATGTGCAAGATACTGTACCAAGTAAGCCCTAAGAGTATATTCATTGGCAAGAAAAAATAGTTCTTGATATTATGTATAAAATATACTCTAGTGAAATATAGACCTTAAGCAACTCTTTGTTAATCAAATTTTAAATGATCAGGGTAGGGAAAGTTCAGGGACACCTGACATGTTCTAGAAACCAGGAAATATTTCTGTAAGAAGATGACACTTCAGCTGCAATTTAATGGAAAAAAGTGTGGTCCAGACAGAAGAAATAGCATACACAATAAACCATGAAATGGGAGAGGACTTAAATTTCAGGTTGGCCTGGTCTCATAGTGCAGTATTGTGAGGATGCAGGAGCACTGTGTTGTAAGGAATTGGGGAGTTATTGAAAGATTGTAGGCAAGGATGTAAGATTACTGGATTCACATTAAAAAATCATTCTAATTAAAGTTTGGAGGTTGAATGAGGGGAGAACACTAGAGGCAGAGATAAGTTAGGTGAACATTTTTCTTGTGAAAAATATTTCACAAGAATTGACTGTGAGTTTGATGAGGGTAGTAAAAGAAGAGAGTGTAGACAAACAGTGATTTGGCAAAAATTTGGAAAATAGAACTAGCTGAACATAGATTTTTATTGAATATTTTGACAGGGAAGTGCAGGGAAGGGGCTAAGAAGGAAAGCAGGATTCAAGGGCAGGATTCAAGGGCAGGATTCAAGGATTCCCCTTAGGTCTAGAGGTTCAAAAGGCATAGAAGAAACCTTCAATGAGCTAGAAAATACTGAAAGGAAAACAGCTCTAGAGGAAAAGTGACTTTAGCTTTAGATCATTAAGTTTGCAATGACCAAAAACACCTTAGTGAAAATATTTAAGATACAATTTAATATGTGACTTACAAGGGTGCTCTGGCTGGAGAGAGACTTAGGAGTCTTCAATATATACACTGGAAATAAAGCCAAGAAAGAAGATGACATTTCACAGGGAATGTATATAAAGGAAGAAAAACATATGGCCCAGGTAAGAGATTGAGAAGTATCAATACGTAATGAAAGAAGGAGAGGCTTGCAAAGGAGATTGAAGAGAGAAAGAAAAAAGAAAGAAAGAATAAAGAAAGAAAGAGAGAAAGGAAGGAAGGAAGGAAGGAAGGAAGGAAGGAAGGAAGGAAGGAAGGAAGGAAGGAAAGGGGAAAGTCACCACTAGAGAGAGTGGTGAGCCACCACTAGAAGTTTCAGTGAAACAGTTTCCCTCACTCACTGCTAGTGAGAAATGACACTGAAATAATGTCTAAGGTGAGAAATTTGTCAGTCTCTGTCCACATTCAGAATATACATAATGAATATCCTTGAACCCAATTTCGCTTTTCAGTAGTTTACTCTTCATATAGGCACACACACAAAATGGCGCAGGGATAATGATATTTTACATCAATATTTAGGATAATACAAGACTCAAAACAATATAAGTTGTAGGAAATAAGGAACTGGTTAGATAAATTATGTTGCAACTATATAACATAATACATTGCAGCTGTTAAAAATGTTTTTTAATATTGCCTCAATGATGTTAAGTTAAAAAAGCAAGATATAACACTTCCTGTATAGTGTTACATTACATATATGAAATAGAAATGAGAAAAATGGAAATAGTATAGATATTTACCTTCGAAAGTGACTATTGAAGTAAAGTGAAATATATGGGTAATTGCTGTTGAGTAACATGGAATTGAGGGTGGGTTGTTTGAGATTAGAGATGAGCATATTCCAATGTTAATACCAAGGAGGATGTTGAGAGAAAAAGTTGTAGATAGATGATGGTAGAATTAGACCATAAAGAGGTTTAAAAGGATGAGATCCAAAGTGTAGGGAAACAGGAAGGATATCTTTTCCAAATGTAATATATAGAAGGGGGGATAGGCATGTTTGAAGGCAATGTACAGATATAGTAATGAAAAGTTTAAAAAATGCCTTTAATTAATTTTATTTTCTCTCTGGAGAAGGTCTAGAATGCTTGGGGAAGTGTAAGTCAGAGAAGTCTGAGGAACTGAACAAGGCTTAAAATTATAAATGTGACAAATAGGAAAACTAACTGATTTGGGAAATCGACAAGGATTGCTGGATGGTGTTGATGATATAATTGATGATATCTTGTAATATGCATTCTCACTTTATCACCAAAATAATGTTTTGGTAATATTATATTGCCAAATTATGTTATATATTGGATATTATGTTGGAAATTATATATTAGATATTACCAAAATTCTTCCCAAGAAAATGTAAGAAGGCTGACCAGGCATACCTGGTTACATGTCTTCTTTCCCAATTTCCCACTGAAATAATAGTAATATTTACAAAAGAAAAATGTTTCCTAAAGTCCTGAGAATTAATATGGAAATAAAAAGGAAGCCGAAATTTTGGTGAATTTCAAATTGAGGAGTTGATGGATAAACCAGAGTTTAAAAAGTCACAAGACAGAATAAACAGGTGAAAGTCTGCAGCAGAGAGGATAGGATATGCTAGAAAGTCAGTTCTTGTGAATGGGAAAGTCCAAATAGTATCAGGACAAAGAACTGATGAACAAAGAAACTGATGACAAGACTATACCAACAACTGAGACACAGAGAAAAAAGTAAGAATCGATAAGCAAGTTACAAATAATGAAATAAATTGAATTGTTATCAGATTTCTAATCAGCAACATTACAGGTTACAAAATCATGGGTGCATGGGTGGCTAAGTCAGTTGAGCGTCTGACCTCAGCTCAGGTTATGATCTCACAATTTGTGGGTTCTGAGCGCCATGTTGGAGTCTGTACTGATGGCTCAGAGCCTGGAGCCTATTTCAGATTCTGTGTCTCCCTCTCTCTTTGCCTCTCCCCTGCTCGCTCACTCTCTCTCTCTCTCTCTCTCTCTCTCTCTCTCTCTCTTTCTTCAAAAATAGAAAAATAGAATAATCATTAAAAATATCTAAAGGGGAAATTCTTTCAAAGTCCTAATGGCAAAAATTTTGAATCTAAAATTCTATATCCATGAAACTAAGACAACTCAAGGTATTTTTACAAGTTCAAGGACTTAGAAAGTTTATTTTTACATGCTTTCCCCAGTGGTCAGTTAACTTAAATTCAAGTAGAATATCTTCAAGAATAACTTCTTGAACAAATACTATAATTAAAAATTTGAATGATTTTATTTGCAGATTGAAGTCATAGACTTTATCACTAAGTGGGGAAAAGACAATTAGAAATACCAGGGAAACAAAAATCTGTTTAAGAAATCATTACACAGGTATAAAGTGGCATCGAGAAATTTAAATTTGATACATCAAGAAAAAAAGTTTAAAAGTAATATTTAATATTATAAAAGTTATCATTAACAAGTAGACTAAGATGAATAGTAACAAAAATTAGGAGGAAGAGTGAGCAAGAATATATGGGAAAAACTTTACTTATAGTAAATTGAAATTTTTAATCTTTCATAGAAGAAAATATTGTTCTACCTTTCCTTTTTTATATATGCAATAAACAAGCACAGGAGTTTATACCTACACAGATTCAGAAGTAATGCTCTTTCTAAACCTTGAAGTGGTAGAGTGAATGCAGCACTTGTTTTATAATAAAACAAACTAGGGTTTAAATCCTGGATCTATTACTTATAAGCTGTATTTTCATGGAATATTTACTTAAGGTCTCTGAACCATAGTTGGAGAATAAATTACAGACTGAATATTAAGAGTCCCATACAGTGTTTTCTACATACCAGGCTCTCAATGAATATTAGTATTGCTATGATTATTTATAAAATATTTTTGAAACAAGAACTCATCATATGGTTGATGACTATTTATTATCAGAGACATGGCTGTACTGTGAAAATTACAATATGGGAAGGTTTTCTGTTTTGCAGACATTTAATTTAATTAATAGCTGAATAAAAGGAACAAAAAGTTATTTACTGCTTCAGAGGGTGCAAGGGGAATCCATAATACCTTGACCTTTGGACAACCCCAAAGTAGCAATTGTTATCACAGACATAAATGAAATATTTCAAAACCTTAAGTAACACTTTAATGGAAGCTAAATAATATGCCAAATTTCTCTGTTTTTGTTTGAAATACTATAACTCATCCATGACAGCATTGTTTCTCTCTTGATCATCCTCTCCAATTGGCAGTTAGTATTATATGCCTTGATTAATTAAAATTGGAAATTATATTTACTAGCTAATAAATCAAGTTCCTTTGGTAGAAACAATTATTTGATAACATGGGGCACACATAGAGGAAATAATTGAAGTAGTCTCTTAGGATTTTTTCTATCTTACACCTATAGTTACATGAAAGGGATTTCCCCTGGATACTCCTGGCCTCTTATTCCACCCTTAGATCTCCATGGAAACAAAGTGGGTGACCAGAGCAGTGAACTGGGAGGAAGGGTTGGTACTAACAGCTTTGCCCCTTCTGCTTCTCCATCTTGAATTAGCAGAGAGCTCTCAGTCATCTGGTCTAGTGCCCTAGGAGGTAACAGAGAGATTTTGGCCACTCCGTGCAGATTGTCCTACATGAGCACATTTAGGTTTGGTGTTTCAAGGGTGGGGAGGTGTTTGTTGCAATATATAGAGCCTTATCTTCTAATTTCAGCTTTTAACAGTTTAAAATTTAAATTGCATTCACCTAACTTTACTGGCTTCTCTCTCTCTCTCTCTCTCTCTCTCTCCTTCTCTCTCTCTCTCTCTCTCTCTCTCTCTCTCTCTCTCTCTCTCTCTCTCATTTTTAACTAAAGAGGGGGAAAGGAGGTTATATTTGCTGAGCCTTCTTAAATTTCAAAATAGTGTTAACTGAGAATAACTACATTCAAGACTTACATATCATGGAAGAAACTTATTAAACAATTACACCCAAAGGGAAGGAGATAAACAGAAATGTGAAAACTAATAGTGAATATGTAAGTAGTTGAGTATCCTGTAAGACAACACTTATAACACATAATTAACACAGTTTTATACCTGTAATAAATTCTATTTCAAGATAAATTGACATGCTTTGAATTTTGGCACCCTGTCTTAGTCTCCAAAAAGTGATGAATTTAGCAATAAATTCCCAAATGTCCATCCTCACCTTTTTGCTCTGAATTGTGGAACTCCAGTACCCAAAGCAACCTATCCATATGTTTCTTGTTGTTATAAATTTAACAACAGATTTGTAGCTGCCTTTTCGTAATTCTTGCAAAACCTTTCCATTTTGACTGATGGAACAAAGATTTAGATAAAAACAAATTTTAAAATAAGCATAAAAGTATGCATGGTCAGGATTCAGGCTACAATAACATTTGAAGATCAAATATATACTAAATGTTTATGTTAATGTTGATAGTACTAGCCAAAGCTTAATTTTATTTCTAATATTATGAAATGAATTAATAAAATATAACTTCTCCTAGATGTCTTCCTAAAGCTTAAGTATTCTAACAGCTTATTAACTAAAAATGCTTTTTTAAAATATTTATTTATTTTTAGGAGAGAAGGAGAGAGCCCAATGCAAAACTCAAACTTACAAACTGTGAGAACATGACCTAAGATGGACCTAAGTTAGATGCTTACCTGACTAAGTCACCCAGGTGACCCGATTAAAAATGCTTTGAAAAAGTATTAGATGTATAAAATGGTTTGGTTTAGGGTAATACAAATTTATTTTATTCTGTGAAAATTAAGTTTGAATTATTAACTAAACAAAACTGGAAACAGAAAGCATATTTAAAAACTATGGGATTGGTGGAAATGTAAATTGGTGCAGTCGTTCTGGAAAACAGTGTGGAGGTTCCTCAAAAAAACTATCCATAGAACTCCCTTATGACCCAGCAATAGCACTGCTAGGGATTTACCCAAGGGATACAGAAGTGCTGATGCATAGGAGCACATGTACACCAATGTTCATAGCAGCACTGTCAACAATAGCCAAAACATGGAAAGAGCCTAAATGTCCATCACCTGATGAGTGGATCAAGAATATGTAGTATATATACATAATGGAGTACTACATGGCAATGAGAAAGAATGACATATCGCCACTTGTAGGAAAGTGGGTGGACCTCAAGGGTGTCATACTAAGCGAAATAAGTCAGGCAGAGAAAGACAGATACCATATGTTTGCACTCATAGGTCTAACAGGAGAACAGGAGAAACCTAATGGAGGACCAGGGGGAGGGGAAGAGGGAAAGAGAGTTGGGGAAAGAGAGGAACACAAAACTTGAGAGACTATTGAATACTGAAAATGAAATGAGGGCTGAAAGGGGAGGGGGGAAAAGAGGTGGAGGTGATGGAGGAGGGCACTTGTGGGGAAGAGCACTGGGTGTTGTATGGAAACTAATTTGACAATAAACTACTTAAAAAAATAAAATGAGTCTCTTGTACACAGCAAATAGATAGATTTTGGTTTTTTATCCATTCTGAGACCCTACGTCTTTTGATTGGAGCATTTAGTCCATTTACATTCAGTGTTATTATTGAAAAACATGGGTTTAGAGTCATTGTGTTCTCTGCAGGGTTCGTGCATGTAATAGTGTTTCTAGTACCTTGTATTCCTTGCAGCATTTCCCTTATAGAGTCCCTCTTAGGATTTCTTGTAGGGCTGGTTTGGTGGTGATTAATCTTTCAGTTTTTATTTGTTTGGGAAAACTTTCATCTCTCCTTCTATTTTGAATGACAGGCTTGCTGGATAAAGGATTCTTGGCTGCATATTTTTTCTGTTTATCACATTGAAGATTTCCTGCTATTCCTTTCTGGACTGCCAAGTTTCAGTAGATAAGTCTGTAACCACTCTGATAGGTTTCCCTATGATAAGTTTCTGATATGTTAGGGCCCATTTATTCCTAGCTGCTTTCAGAATTCTCTATCTATATATTTTTCCAGCTTCACTGTGATATGTCATACCGAAGGTCGATTCAAGTTATGTCTGTGGGCAGTTCTCTGTGCCTCTTGGATTTCAATGTCTATTTCCTTCCCCAGATTGGGGAAGTTTTTTGGCTATAATTTGATCAAGCATCCCTAAGGACCTTTTCTATTCTTCTCCAGGAATTTCTATGATATGTATATTGTTCTGTTTGATTGTATCACTCAGGTCTTGAATTCCCCTTTTGTGCTCCTGGATCAATTTATCACTTTTTTTCTTGGCTGCCTCTTTTTCTATAATTGTGTCTTCTAATTCAACTATTCTCCTCTCCACCTCTTCAATTCGTGCAGTTGCAGCCTCCATTTTATTATGTACCTCATTTATAGACTTTTTAAACTCATCACAGCTATTTTTAAGGTCCCTAGCCTTTGTAGTGATTGCTTCTCTGATGTCTTCCATGCTTTTTTGAAGCCCAGCAATTAATTTTATGACAATTGTTCTAAATTCTTGCTGCATTATGTGGCTTATATCTGTTTTGAACAATTCTGTAGCTGTGACTTCTTCCTGGAATTTCCTTAGAGAAGAGTTCTTCCATTTTATCATTTTGGCTAGCTTTCTGTCTCTTGTAAGTTTTAAAAGCTTATTATGCACTCTATACCTGTGAGTATTGCTGTATTAAAGGAGGCTAATTGTCCAAGGCCTGACCATTCAGGAAGTGTTCTTTTAATGGTGTCTTTTGATTTCTCTTATCGTGCCTTTGGTTATTTTATTTCCCTACTCAGTTATATTTGGGATTCTCCACAGTGTGTACTTTGGCTTGTTTCTTGAGGTAGCTTTGAAAAGGACAACAGACAGACAAACACAGTCCAGTAGAGGGGAGAGATAAGAATGAGATAAGGGGTAATATATCTGAAGAGAAACAATTGATATAATCAATCCAATGCGTTAATGTTGGTCTTGCCTAGGCTCCGGGGCGGGAGGGGGTGGGGGTGGGGAGGCAGCTCTCCAGTGCAGATTGCCTTGGTTTGGTGTAGGCAGGTCTCACCTCCACTGCGGGACCTGTGGGCTGCTCCCTGAGGCCCTGCCTTGGTGGCTGTGGAGAGAAGAATACCAGTCTCTTCCTGAACCAAGCGTTGCAGCCCACTCTTTTGGGTCCTCTCTCCCCGTGCCGCTGGTGGGCCAAGTTGTATTTTCCAGGTCTTGCTTCATTTCCAGTTCCTAGTCCATGCACTTTAATGATATCACCTGGAATTTACTCTTGCAGGTGGGCGGCTTCCTAGCCAGGGACCTAGGAAGGGGAGAAGGGGAGCAGTTTCTCCTGACACCACCTTGGATTGGGGCACCAAGCCCAAGGAAAGTGCCCTAAATAGAGAGAAAGGATCTCTCTCTTTGTGCCCTGCAGTTACAGCTGGGATAATAGGATCCCTCTCCATCATAAGCCCAGGTTTTTCTCTTCTCTAAAGACTGCTCTATGAGTATTTTCAGCCTCTCTTTCTCTTCCCCTCATCTCTCCATGGCTCTCCATGGCTCTTGGCTGAGGGGGCTCCCTCCCCTCCAAGCCTCTGGGTTCTGGCCCATTTTTATCTTCCCTAGTTCACACTCACGAACCTATGAGGCTGTATTCTTAGTGGACTCTGTCTCTTTTCTCCCAGACTCTTGCAGATGAGAGTATTGTTGCTTCAGTCCTTCTTAGTTTGATAGATGCAGGTGGGCAAAAATTATAGAGCTCCCTACTTTTCCGCCAGCTTGCCTCTTCCCTCCAGGTAGTAATTTTAACTGTGATATAAATCTATCCTCCTACCTGGGAGTCAAAAAAAATGTTTTAATGTAAGGGCCAATTAGGAAATATTGTGTATTTTGTGGATCATAGAATTTTTGTTGCAAATACTCAACTCTGCTGCTATGATGAGTTTTAAAACTTTATGTATAGACACTTAAGTTTGAATTTCACAAAATTTTTGTTTGTCATGTAATATTATTCTTTTAATAGTTTTCCACCATTTAAAGAGTGTTCTTATACTGTGGGCTATATAAAAACAGATGGTGGGCTGGATTTGGACAGTGAGCCATAATTAGCATACCTTGTTTTACCCAAAAGAAGACACTGATGATAAAAATTTGGAGTACTATGAAGGGTAACTTGGATAAAGACATTTTAATATTCTTTAATTTCTATCTTTACTTCAGGATGAAATTCTGCTCCCATCAAGCAAGTATATGTGATATTGTTATTCTAATATTGCTGATAAAGAGTCACAAGGTCCTTTGACAAAATTTTTTCATGGAACATTAAATATACAACATAACATAGCATAATACAATATAATATATGGTTATAATTAAGAAAGTTGATGTTTTATTATATTCTGCCAGTTTCATCTATATGGCTATTCCACAAAATTATATTTGCACCAAAAAAGAAAAGAAAGTAAACAAACTTTCTTCTGCATTTGGCCCAAGGCAGAATCAAAAAAACTAAAAACAGAAACAAGAGTTTCTTTAAGCAACTCAGTTCTGAAGGCTCTAACCTATTAACAATACTGTTATGAATAGTCAAATTAAGTAACTGAGTTTGCTTTATCCCAGGAATATTCTCCCTGCTTACTGGCCTCTTCAAAGTCTAGAGTGTCTGTAAGCCCCAATTCAAATCTATCATCTCCATAAACTCTTCCCTTGTCTAAGCCATCTCTTCTACCTGAATTCCTAAACATCCATTTATGGTAATATTTATTTGACAATCATACTGATGTAGTAGGGTTTTTTTGTATTTTCTTAAAATGTTTTTTTGACAGTAACTGTAAACTTCTAGAGAATCACAACCTTTTTCTAGTTTCTTGTAATTTCTAGGTTTGGCATAATGTCTCACTGTAAGAGCAACTCACCAAGTATTTGGTTAAAATCAAATTCAAATAAAATAATACACTTTTGTTTATTATTTTTAATTATTTCTCTATTTGATATCTTCTCCATTGTCCCAGGAGAAAAATTTCCCCATTAGTATTCATCCTGCTTTGTATTTTTTATGTACTCAAGAAATTTTAAAAATCTAATATAAAATTTACAAACATTATTTAGTTGACTCAGCACATTGATCCTATTGTCTAATTGTGTGCTCTTTATTTTCCTTTGTTTCAAAACTTACTAGTCTAAAATACACTTAGGTACCTTTGATGTGTACAGAGGTTTTGAGTCAGACTGAGCTGGATTCTTACCATGAACCAAGTTATTTAGACGATTGAACTTCAAAAAAACTTAATGGAATACAGAATTAGAATATGAGCACATATTTAGCATATAAATAATGGTGTTGGGAAGTATAAAATTGATACATCAATTTTGAAAAGCAAATAACAATGCCCATCACATTTTTTTGAATGCAGATATCCTTTGACTTATCCATAGTACTTTTAGCATTTGGTTTTAGGTATATACTTACAAAAGCATCTCTAGATACTATAGCATAATTTAGAGTAGGAAAAATATGCAACAGCCTAAATCTCCATAAGTATGGAATTTGTTGAATAAATATATTCTTTTCATAATATAAAACACTGCTTTGTAGTTTTAAGAATGAAATAAGTCTGTATATGCTGATATTGAAAAAAATTCATTATTTAGTATTTGAAAAATCAGGTGATTTTTGGGGCAAATAGTGTCATTTCATTTGAGAATCTAAAAAAGAACATTATTACACAGGTTTATTTAAAAAATATTATTTTCCTTAATGATAGACAGAAATTGTTAACTGTGATATTTTTTATTATTTAAAAATTTTTAGCTTCTTTTTATTTTTGAGAGACAGAGAGAGACAGAGCATGAATGGGGGAGGAGCAGAGAGAGAGGGAGACAGAATCTGAAGCAGGCTCCAGGCTTCGAATTGTCAGCACATAGCCTGATGCAGGGCTCGAACCCAGAAACTGTGAGATCATGACTTGAGCCGAAGTTGGACATTTAACTGACTGAGCAACCCTGGTGCCCCCATTTTTAAATTTTTTTTAACTTTTATTTATTTTTCAGACACAGAGAGAGACAGAGCATGAATGAGGGAGGAACAGAGAGAGAGGGAACTGTGATAATTTTTAGTGAAAAATATTAGAAAGTCAGAAAAGAAGAGTTTTACTTTTTTACTCAGTATCTCTATTATATCAAGTGCCTAAAAAGTACCTCTTATAGAGGTATTGAAAACATTAAGTTTGAACTTATAGCAGTGATTGGCAAGTAGCAAATGCTCAAAAAATGCCCATTTCCTTTACTTCATCTACCTGTGTATTCAATGCTCCATTTTTTCCCAAGAAATACTTATCCTAATTTAGAAAATACATGAAGTATTATGAATCATCATTTAATTTTTTTAATGTTTATTTTTTGTTTGAGGGAAAGAGAGATAGCGTAAGTGGCAGAGGGGCAGAGAGAGAGGAGACAGAGGATCTGAAGCAGGCTCTGTTTTGACAGCAGAGACCCTGATGTGGGGCTTGAACTCACGACCCAGGAAATCATGACCTGAGCTGAAGTTGGATGCCTAACCGACTGAGCCGCCCAGGCACCCCAGTGAATCACCATTTAATCAGTACTGCTATTCTATGTATTTAATTTGCAAACATAAACTTTTTTACTACCCTTACACACAATTTATTATTATATTTTCTAGTTTCTTTGAGATGCCAAAATAAAACAACTCTGAATTTAAAAGGGTTTTTTTAAAAAGAATCTTCTTGTCTAAACTGGTATATATATTTAGACACAGACAATTTTATTTTTTATTTTTTAATGTAGTTTGTTGTCAAATTAGTTTCAATACAATACCCAGTGTTCTTCCCCACAAGTGCCCTCCTCCATCACCACCACCTCTTTTCCCCTCTGCCCCTTCAGCCCTCAGTTCATTTTCAGTATTCAGTAGTCTCTCAAGTTTTGCGTCCCTCTCTCTCCCCAGCTCTCTTTCCCTTTTCCCCTCCCCCTGGTCCTCCATTAGGTTTCTCCTGTTCTCCTGTTAGACCTATGAGTGCAAACATATGGTATCTGTCTTTCTCTGCCTGACTTATTTCGCTTAGCATGACACCCTCGAGGTCCATCCACTTTCCTACAAATGGCCATATTTCATTCTTTCTCATTGCCATGTAATACTCCATTGTATATATATATACCACATATTCTTGATCCACTCATCAGGTGATGGACATTTAGGCTCTTTCCATGTTTTGGCTATTGTTGACAGTGCTGCCAAGAACATTGGTGTACATGTGCTCCTATGCATCAGCACTTCTGTGTCCCTTGGGTAAATCCCTAGCCGTGCTATTGCTGGGTCATAAGGGAGTTCTATGGATAGTTTTTTGAGGAACCTCCACACTGTTTTCCAGAGCGGCTGCACCAGTTTACATTGCCACCAACAGTGTAGGAGGGTGCCCGTCTCTCCACACCCTCGCCAGCAACTATAGTCTCTTGATTTGTTCATTTTAGGCACTCTGACTGGTGTGAGGTGGTATCTCAGTGTGGTTTTGATTTGTGTTTCCCTGATGATGAGTGATGTTGAGCATCATTTCATGTGCCTGTAGGCCATCTGGATGTCCTCTTGGAGAAGTGTCTGTTTATGTCTTCTGCCCATTTCTTCACTGGGTTATTTGTTTTTTGGGTGTGGAGTTTGGTGAGTTCCTTGTAGATTTTGGATACTAGCCTTTTATCTGATATGTCATTTGCAACTATCTTTTCCCATTCTGTCGTTTGCCAGACACAGGCAATTTTAAAAGCACTCTTACTGATATTTCTCTAGGTAAAAACACAGTTCTATGATGCTGATTCAGCATGACTAATAAAAAAATAACATTTTATTTCACATCTTAATAGACTGGTTAATCCAAAATAAGAATTTCCTTTCTTGCCCCACATGAAAGGGAACAGAGGTAAAGAAAAGGAAGGGGGGAAAGAAAGGAAATAATGAAAAATTCCCTCTTCTTGGAAGGCCAGCATGACATAAGCCAGAACAGAAGTCAGAAGTGTGTTAGAGAAAGTATGATCCATCCCATCTGCAGTAACTCTTGCTATACTTATAAGGTATTTTCACCAAAACAAAACAAAACAAAAAAGTTTTTTAATTAAAAATCTTTTAATGTTTTTATTTATTTTTGAGAGAGAGACACACACACAGCATGAGCAGGGGAGGGTCAGAGAGAGGGAGACAAAGAATTAGAAGCAGGCTCCAGGCTCTGAGCTGTCAGCACAGAACCTGACAGGGGGCTGGAACCCATGAACTGTGAGATCATGACCTGAGCTGAAGTTGGATGCTCAACCAACTGAGCTACCCATGTGCCCCCAAAAAGGTTTTTTAAATTATTTTGTCTGGTTTGGGCCACCTATCAGAGATCATGATACAAATTACCTATTCTCAGTGTATTTCTATAACAATCAAGGAAAACCAAATATTATTTAACCTTAGTTATTCCAAAGTGCTAAGACCCAGCCCCTGACAATATTGACCTTGCCAACATATGTCTGCTGCCAATTGTACCTCATGCAACAATGAAGGCATTGTGAAAACAGCATGGATTCCTCAGAAGTCTTTATAATGTTTTCCTGGGATGTAGGTGGACAAATCTGACTAAATAAAGAGGCTTTATCAAACTAAATCTATGCTTAAGATATACTGAGAGTAAGGAAAATTTTTAAAAGGCAGAATATTGAAATTCTTTTAGAAAAGGGCATAACCTGATACAATAATGTTACAGAAGCTTACTTGCATAATGTTAGAGCTTGGAGGGGAAAAAAGACCTATAGAAGACATCTCTGACATGGCCCTTCTTACTTAAGGCTGAATAATCAGGGAATTTTTCTGACTTGCCTATGTTTACACAAGACGTTAGTATATCTAAGAAGAGAATCTGAAAGAGTTGCATGAAAAGCAAAAGAGATTATCCATTAGAGAATACATTTGCCTTCAACTACTCATAATAAAATAATCATGGAATACTTGGAATAATCAAATCTAGAATCAATCCTAAATCTTGTTTTGGCCAGTTTCTCCCTTTCTCACCAACCATTTATGAGAGCTAAAATATTAATCTGAATTTAGTGTTTATTTCCATCATGGATTTAACAAACTCTGTGGAGTAGAGTTTTAAAAAACTAGAAAGTCATGGTCTAATGGACGTTCTTGTTAACCATGAGAGTATTAACTGTTAGAGGTATGTGTAGAGTGCTAATGCGTGCAAAAAAACACTAATGTAGATGACGATATCACAAAGGCTCCTTGGGAGGAACACTCTAATACAATTGGAAGAGCAAGCAGAAAATCTTCAGATGAGAGTGGACATCCAGATAAAGAAAATAGCATATGCAATAGCCCAGAAATATGAATTTTTTTGTGAAAACTACAGCACAAGTTGAAAGAAAATGATCTTGATGATGAGGTTAGAAAAGCAGGCACAAAATATACAGTTTGGTTACTATGTTAACTTTCAGTTTGATGTGAAGTGTGACCTCAGGCCTTTGGAATAGTCATTCTGCAACTGCATAAAGGATATAGTAAAACAAGTAACAAAGACATCTTTCCAAAGACACCACAGTAAAATGAGATTAATTCATACCTAAGGACATGTGAGTATGGTAAGAGAGGGATAGATATTTTGAGAAAGGTCAAAGGAAATACATAAGTAGCAGCCAGGCTTCCTTGATTTAGGCAATGCATTTCTAAAGTGGAATATAGGGTCCCTGGATGGGTCAGCCTGTTAAGAGTCTGACTCTCAATTTTGGCTCCGGTCATGATTTCACAATTCATGAGATCAACCCCCACATCAGGCTCTGGGCTGACAGCATGGATCCTGCTTGGGATTCTCTTTACCTCTCTCTTTCTCTCTCTCTCTCTCTCTCTCTCTCTCTCTCTCTCTCTCTCTCTCTCAAAAGTGAATAAACTTAAAAAATAATAAAGTTGAATATATTTAAAGTAATGATGGATAAAAAAATATTTTCCAATTTTATTCTTCATTCTACCTTGAGTTATAAAACTGGAAGTTACTTAGCCATAATAATTTTTGCACTACAGCCACATCTACTCTACGATATTTTCTCAACTTTTGCAGTACTTTTATAAACTTGCATTTTGTCACCATGAGGTTTGTGAAGAAAATTATTTGTTGTTGTCCATTTGCTATTTTAACAGTAAAGTCACCATTTATGCTTTTCTTATCCTTTTATCTGCTTGTCTGACAAGATTTTAAGTTCCTATATTATGGGGAAAAATATTATATATAAATTCATATTTGTAGCATAGCACCTTAGATAATGTAGGATATACATCTCTCTTGAATGCCTGGGTGGTTCAGTCGGTTAAGCATCTGACTTCAACTGAGGTCATGATCTCACAGTTCTGGCACTGAGCTCTCTGCTGACAGCTCAGAACCTGGAACCTGCTTTGGATTCTATGTTTCCCTCTCTCTCTGCCCCTCTGCTGCTCATGGTCTGTCTCTCTCTCTCTCTCTCTCTCAAAAATAAATAAACATTTTTTAAAAATTTTTTGGTGTTATTTGAAAATAGAGATCCATAAGGTTTTTTTCCCTCAAAACTGTATACCAGGAAAATGGTCCCATGTCCTTATCTAAAACATAAACATAATTTCATAACTATTAGATTTTCTCTTATCATAAGTCATCAGGAAGCCTAGAGCTGTGATGAGATCTACCTTTATTGTCAAGCTATAAGGTATGCATTTTGTGTATTAACTTTCACACTAATTGATTCTCATTAAGTTTTTTATTTTTAATTTAACTTATCATGTGTTTGTATAAATTGCCTCAAATCCTTTACAAAAGCAGTAAGGTATAAATTATAAGACAAACTCTATATACTCCAACATTCAATGATTATTCATGATTAGGGATCATAGCATATGCACAGTGTCAAACCAGAATAAGAAAGGATATTACAAATCTTGGGCATGTTATTTGCTGTGGCCATTCACTGCACTCTCAAGAAAGTATTTCCTCCCATACTGCTTTACAAAAATAATGAGAATCCTGTATTAGAGCTTCTTCCAAAGAAATTTCCTGGACTGAATGAAGTAATTAAATAAGCTGAGTTTGCTGAGTTTATCCAAGGCTTCACTAATGAAGAACTTGTCTCCTTAAAGTCTAAACCTTTCAGTTTAATGGGGTTATAAGCCTTCCCTTTTGAGCTAATATGAAAATAAAATATACCTTCTGGTAAATAAGAGTATAAATAATTAATCCCCATGCTGTTTCAATAGCTGGCTGAGACCCTAGATATGAGAGAGAAAATAATATTACACTTTTCAGAAAATGAAAGAATTTTAAAAATTAATATATTTGGTCACTGAACTAAAGACGGCTGGCAGATCATTTTCAGAATGATCCAAGCTCTAACTTTCATATAAAACAACTAGCTGGAGTGTCTCCTCTCTCTTCTTTTTTCCTTACTTTACTCCTTACAATAAATACATTGCTTACTCTAACGGATGATATTGTATGCCATCAAGATCCTCACTGCAGAATTAAGGCATCCATCCCCTCTCCTTGCCCCTGCCAACTACTCAGAATGTTAGGCTGATGGCTCACAACGAGTCCCTCTTGAGGAACTGAAATCATCTGAAGACTTCTAAAAGACAGCAGTAGAAGCCAAAAGAAATTGAATAATATGCTGAAGAAGTGAAAGAAAATATCACTCTAAAATTCTACAGTCTGATAAATGATGATTCAAAGGTGAGGCAAACCAAAGAAGTTCAGCCAAAGGAAGACTGAGAGCACTTATATTTAATTGATCCTCACTAAAAGAACTGCTAAAGGAGACATATCAAGAACATGAAAATTCAACCCCCTAAAGAGTGAAATACAAGAACTGATAAATGGGAAACATATTAGAGAAGCTACCCAATTCAACAGCAATCATAATGACCAATGACAGTGGAGAGAAACACAGTGGAAGTAAAGTGCTGAACTTTAGATGAACAGACAAAGTATTTTGGGTCCTTGTGTGAGTTGGGAGTTGAAAACAGATAGTTACTAACTTCAAACACAAATACATATACATATTAAAAATGCAAAAGTATCCATCAAAAATACTGAATGCATAACTTCCCAAGTATCAGTGGGACGTAAAGTAGAAGAGGAAAACTTAATCAAACCATCAAAGAGTATAAAACAAGACACAGATGGCAAAAATAACTATTTATGGGTGTCCTGGTGAATCCCAGAAACCCCTTTGAGGATGGAGGTATTAATTCCCTCAGATACCAAAAGTGTTGGTTATTGATGGCCCATCCTTGAAGAGAGATACATTGCACAAATTTGTAAACTTTCTCTGGTGACAGCCATATCCAGTAACTGGTCAAAGTAGAAATATAAATCTCCAACTCACTTGCTTCAGGATGAAATGAATCCTAAGAACCATCTTAGCTCCAGAGCTCCCTCCTTGTAGGATGAACTGAGACTTTTACTACAAATGCATAACAGTTCAATATTCTCCTTTGTTTAATCTTGCTTCCTTCTTTCCCTCACACATATTATTCAGAAAAGCAGTCCCCAGTAACCTCCTGCATACAGTTCTCTGTCTTTGATTCTTTTGCCCAGGAATTTAGACTAAGACAATTATCTCATATGAGCTAGACATCAGGATACAAAGATGAGTAGAAAAAGAAGACAAGATACACTAAAGAAGTTACAAAGATCTGGATTCAGACTTGCAACTTACTAACTGTATGACTGTGGACAAACTCCTTGAGCCTCAGTTTCCTCACCTACAGAATAGAGTTGCTGTGTACAATGGACTGAATGTTGGTGTACTGCCCCCACCAGATTAATATGTTGATTATCTTATCCCCACTGGTATGGTAACAGAGGTGGTTCATCTGGGAGGTAATTGGATCAAGAAGGTAGATTCATCAGGTTAGGATTAGTGGCTTATGAGAAGAGACATGAAAAGAGCTAGGTCTCCCTCTGAGCTCACAAAGAAGAGGTTATGTGAGCATATGGTAAGAGAGTGAACATTTACAAGCCAAAAGAAGAGCTCTGAGACTAAAACCTATCTTAATGCCACCTCCATCTTAGGCTCTTCAGTCTCCAGAACTGTGAAAAAATAATTTTTTTGTTTAAAAAACACCAAGTCTGTGGTATTTTGTTATAGCAGTCTGAACTAACTAAGATATTGGTAGTGTAAGGACAAAGTCTGAACCTAACAGACTCCATGACAGAGGTCCCCCTCTAAGCTAGAAGGTCTAAGGTTCAGTTTCTCCAGAACTATTAGACAGTTACACATTGCCTAGAGCAGGAGACCACTTTGCAGTATCCAATCAGGAAAGGCCAGCTACCTCTCCCCACATTCCTAAGGGTAAGGCCTCCAGATGGGAACTTTAGATAGGACCCTGTTACCTAATGTTAAAGTTAACCCGATAGTCACCAAACAAGACCCTCAACTCACACTGTAATTGATTAATTTCAAAGGTACTCTAAATGTTGTAATTGGGTCCCGCCAAAAGTGACGAACGCTCTGAACAATGTGTATGGTTAAAGTTGCTGACAATACTGTTGTACCATTATGATTGGGTCATTGTACCTATGTCACAGTTTCCTGTAACTCCCCCTTACCAAGCCCCATAAAAACCCTACTCAGCCCTTGTTCAGGGCTCTCAGTACAGATCCACTGTGCTGGTAAAGTCTGTGAGCCCGAACTTAGGCCCGGCGAGCCTAAGCCATAATAATAAATGCTTTTTGCTTTTACATGCGTGACTCGGTCTCCGTGGCAGCTTCTGGTTTTGGGGTGATATTGAAATCTTGGGCATTACAGTAGTTAACTAGGAAGTGCTTAATAGACAATATTATTCATCATATATGAAAACACTAAGAGCATTAAAAGGGGGGAGAAAGCTAAAATTGGAATAGCTTGTTTTACTACAAAGAAGATTTTGAAATAAGATAATACTGAAGTTTAAACTTGAGAGATAAATAGGATACTAACAAACAGGGCAGAATTGAGGTACAATACAGAAGAAAAAACATGAGCCAAATCACTAATGTGTAGCGAACTGCAAATAATCTCCATGTGATGGTATATAGTTGAAGGTGACAGCAAGTGGTACTGGAAAGATTGGAGGTACCCTCAGAAGCTTGGATTTTATTCTTTAATATGTAATAGGAAATTCCAATGCCTTTATAAATAAATGTGTGACATGAATAGATTTGTATTTTTAATAGGTACCTTCTCACCAAGGTGCAAGGATATATTTCAGAAAACTAAGGGGAATCTGGAAGCCAGGAGAGATGCAAGAAGCCTGTTGCATTGATCTAAGCAAAAGATGAGAACAAACTGAACTAGGTCAGTGACAGAAGAAATTGATATCGAATGATTGATTTTAAAACACTTAGGAGGCAAAGTCAAAAGGATTTGGGATGCATAGGTGAAAATAGAGAAAGAAAGAGAAGTCAAAGCCAGTCTCTAAGTGTTCTAACTTAAGTACGATATCGAAAATGGGAGAACTAGTTTTATCATAAACATGATTTTTGCAAGTAATTAGATTAGCAAAGAATTCTCTAAAAGAACCAGGGTGAAAGAGGCCAAATAAAACTCAAACAAAACAATACTCAACAGTGGTGTCATTGTGCCTGGAAAACTTGCTTCATCTGTCAGTGTGTCTGCAAATTAATTTTCTACCTGGTTGGATTAGCATATGGAAATGTGTGTTTCTTCTCCCATGGAAAAAGAATGCTTAGGCAGTGAATACATAACAAGTCATAGTACTTCACTCTGAATACCTGAATGTGGGTTTTTAATGGACAATTCAGACTGCATTTCATGCACTGTTCACCAATAATTTATAATATGCATAAATAGCCTCTCTATTAGATTTATATCCAAGCTTTTAAATTAAGCTCCACTTAGTCTGATGCCTCAGAGTCTAGCTGAAAATCTGCCAAAAGTTTGGCTTTTAAGTTTTCAAGCTTTGGGGGGATTAATTCATCCACCAGAAGCATAATAATTCCATATGTCCAAGTTTAGATGTATTTCCTACTTCTGAAAGAAACAATGATGACACTATGCTGACTTTCAAAATGAATCAAATAAAAGGAAAAGCATAATTCAAAGCCAAATTGGGATTCATTTGCACATATTTGGGACTTAAAAGATTTTTGTCATTGTTTGACTGGAGCCCTGTTGGAAACTATTTATGAGTCATTTCCAGAGAGCTCTTTTCAGGATACTCAGCTTTAAATTGCACTAAAGCCCTGTTTTGCTTTCCCTGATCATGCAGCCAACTGACTGCCTTTTTATAATTGTGTCTCTGAAGCCTTGTCAGCAGGACAACTGTAAAGCCATCTTTAAATTTAGTGAAAACATGAAGCCCAAGATGAAATTTAGCACTTGAACTCCCAACTCAAGAGGTTGTATTGTAAAAGAAGGCAGATTAGAATGAAATTAGAAAATTTCATCTGGACATAAAACCATCCTAAGACCTTAAAATGGCTGCCTGGGAGAAACTGTACCTCTTTAAAATTTTAATAGAACTCTTAACTGTCAAATAGTTCTAGTGGTGAGTCTACAGAAAATTTTATAAGTATTTCATGACAAAAATGAGCCTTCCTGTCAAATTTTATATATTGCTACTTTCCACTCATTCATCAATGGATCTTCTTTTTGAAAGGCTGTTCAATATTCTCTGTGCTGATGTTTCTTCTACCAATCAGCAAACATTCACTGAGTTCCTAGGAATGCTGAAATGTTCCTGAAGAAGCAAAAGTAAAATATTTTTATACATGTATATAAACACTTGTTATGTTTAAAAACAGTAAATTACTACACAAGACAAAAAGGGGGAGAGGGAGACTCTGGCAGAGATAAAGCTAAGTAGAATTATGGACATCAATCATTATTTATGTAGCCCAAAGTGAGCCACCAGGCCCATTATGTCAAAAAACAATAATACTTTTTGCAATTCTAACTGTCCATTTGAATTTTCTAAAAAAGCTTGCCTTATTCTATATTTCTCTGATTTTCAAAGTCCAGAAAGAATAGTATCTTTTCAGTGTAATCTGTGGAAATTTGAAATACGTCCTCAAAATCCTTTGACTTTTCTTTTTGAGATGTAGGTTAAAGTCCTCTCCTAGAATTTGAGCTCTGATTGCTTGATCAGTGGAGGTGATGCTGTGACAGTGTCTGGGCCAAGGCCTCGGAAAACTAGGCACTTTCACTTTCTATATCTTGGTATAGTCTTTTTATTAAGTTTATTTATTTTGAAAGTGAGAGAGCACACATGAGTGGGGAGGAACAGAGAGAGAGGGAGAAAGAGAACCCCAAGCAGGCTCCGCGTTGTCAATGCAGAGCCTGTTACAGCGCTCAATCCCACAAACCATGAGATTATGACCAGAGCCAAAATCAAGAGTCAGACACTTAACCGATTGAGCCACCCTGGGGTCCCCTTGGCACATTCTTTCCTGGAAACCATGCATAACACTAGAAGGAAGTCAAGATGCCCTATGGAGACACTTATACATAGAAAAATCTATAACCAGAAAAAAAATAGGTACTGCCATCATAGTTGAATTGACCCAGCCAATGTCAGGTGGAATGGAGATGAGATAGCCCTACTGAGTACTGCTCCGACTGAAGATTTATAAGAAAAAGGCAGAACAAAAAAGTCTAAAAATTACATATGTATATAATGTATATATACACATTATATACATATATGTGTGTATGAGTGTATAGACATGCACAGTGAAATTTAAAACTAAAATAAAAGTTAACTAGCTAGACACAATTAAAGGAAGACTTGACAAATAAGAAGTTAAAAACTGGAAACTTTCATCAAATGTAACATCAAAAGCAGAAAATAATAGAAAACATGAGGGAAAGGTTAAGAAAATGGAGCTTTGTGATGACGAATGAGACATAAATATTGAATAATTGCTGAAACTTATCCAGAAATTAAGAAAGACACATATTCTCCACTAAAATATCCAAAGTATTAGTAACATGACACATAGAATGAAGTACACACTAGGATATTTTAATCTAAGTGAAAACTATGAAAGAAGAAAAGAAAAAATTCTAAGTATCTAGAGGAAAAACACAATTTACTTACAATGAACTGAAAAAATTGACTACCTACTTCTCAAGAGCAGTAATAAAATACAAAAGGTAGAGGTAAAATATCTTCCTCATATTCAGAGAAAAACAACTTTTTTTACAACTCCTAAAACTAAAAAGAAACTAAACAAAAACTGAGAGAGTTTATTATCGGTGGGAAACCCTATTTGCTCTCTCGTGACATGTCACTCATAATAGCTTCCTCTGAAGAGACATAAATTACTGCAAATCTAGACCTTCACCTGTCCCTTCAATCAAGAAAATTTAGAAAAATTTAAGAGAAATATCTTTACAAAGCAAAGCTCTTTTATTACTTGGGAATGAGCTACCCACAGGAAGCGTGTCTTCTGTTCAGCTCCTCTAAGGACATCACCTCTGCCCACTGTTAGTTATATAGCCTCTCTTGCTAGTGAAGAAAATATTGTGTCCCTTTATATCTATCCAAATGTCTTTCCTAACTGTCAGAACAGGGGAAGGGAAGAAGTGCACAAATTACTAGGGATCCTTTGAAATTCCAACACTCTCCTACAGACACTCAGGAAAAGAATATGTGAAGGATAAACACAAAGAAGGAAAATAACCCTAGAAGGAAACTCTTGGATTATAGAGGGAATTGTGAATAAGTTAATATACTTAAAATGTAGTTATAAATAAACAAATAGTGGCTATATAAGTTAGTTATATTAATGTTCACTTGGTTGGATTGTTTTAAATTTTCGGTCTGGATAGCATTATTATGTAGAACTAGAAAGAGGATGGACAGGAATTAAAGTATCTGAAGGTTCTTCTATTATTCAAGGAAAGAGTAAAAAACTGATTAATTTTAGACATTATAAAGTATGCATATTACAATTTCATTGGCAATGATAAAAATAATTTAAAGGAAATTATATTATCCAAACAATAGTGAAAACACAAAATCACAAAAAAATGGCAAATCCTAAGCAAAGAGGAGAAAATAAGTACAGAAAAAAAGGGACAAGTATATCAAATTCAAAATAAAAAGATAATGTTAAATATTAACATCATAAACATAAAATGCTTCAAATACCATAACAGAAATAAACTAGAAACTGATTACAAAAATGTATCAGATAAATGTTCTAAATATGTGGAAATTAGAAAATATTTTGAGCCAAATGAAAATGAAAGTACAATCTGTCAAAATTTGACATAGAGACACAAAGAAGGCACAAACGGAGAAGGTGGTGAAGGTGATGTGATGGTGGAGGCAGAGATTGGAATGATACACCTGTAAACCAAGAAATGTCAAGGATTGCCAGCAAACACTGAAAGATAGGAGAAATACATGAGATGGTTTCTCACAATTTCCAGGAGAAGCCAATTTTGCCAACTTCTTAAGTTCAGACTTCTAGCTCCCAGAACCAATTGAGTCAGTTTTGGGATACTTAGGAAACCAAATTACAATTTGCAGTGGAAACAGTTGTAGTTAACTAAAAAGGGTGGCAGAACAGCACATGTAAAGGCCCTAAGTGTTTACCAGAAACAGAGAGAAGACTTTCCTATATATATATTTGAATATGTCACTAAATCTTCATTATGTACAGGGGAGTTTATTTTCTAAAATTATAATAATTTATTGGGTTCACCCTCAAAAAAAAAATGCTGCTAGTAGTTATTGACATTACACTAGCAGATCCTCCCTACCTTTCTCAGAAACATCTCGGAAAGAAATCATTAAGATTCTTACTGGGGCAAAATTCTGCTGTGCCATCCCATAGTGCCATCATGGAAGAATAGGTGGTAAAATGTCTTAGAGTGAAGATATGCAAGTTTATTTCAAGACACAACCAAAATTAACAAGTGAATTTCTCTATTATAAAATATTATAAAATAAAAATTCTCAACTTATATTATAATGTCAGCATTATCCTAATACCAAAGTCCACCAAAGACATTGCAAGAAAACTTCATATTAATATTCCTCATGAACACAGACACAAAAATCTTCAACAATAATTAGCAAACCAAAATCAGCAACATATAACAAAAAGTATACATCACGACTAAATTGAATTTATCTTGGAAATCCAAGGCTAGTTCAACACTTAAAAATCAATGTAGTTTACAGGGCATCTGGGTGCCTCAGTGGGTTAAGCATCTGACCCTTGTTTGATTTTTGTCTTAGGTCATGATCTTGCAGTGGTGAGAAGCCCCATGTCAGGCTCTGAGCTGCTTAAGAATCTCTCTCTTCCTCTCCCTCTGCCCTTCCCAAATCACTCACTCTCACTCACTCTCTCAAAAAACTGTAGTTTAATATTGACAAACTAAAGAAAAAAATGAAAAAAATCAATCCATCAACAGAGAAAAAGCATTTGACAAAATTCGATATCCATTCATGACAAACACTTCCATTAGACTAAAAGTTGGAGTGAGTCTCCTTAACAGTATCAAGAGCTTCTACAAAACAACAACAACAACAACAGAACCCTACCATTGACTTCATAAAATCAAGAACAAATATATCAACTCTCATATTCTTATTTAACATCATACTGAAAGTCATAACGAGTGTAAAACTGCAACAAAAACATAGATTTGAGAAGAAGAAAGAAATCTTTCTCCATATTCAGAGGACATGATTGTCTAGGTGGAAAAGCCTAAAGAATCTACAAGAAAACCACTAGAGCTCATAATTGAATTTAGCAAAATCACAGGCTATAGTGTTAATATACAAAAATTATCTATATTATTATATACAAATAATAAACAATTATTATATAAATATATTTTTTAAAATAGTACCATCTTCAGCACCAAAAATTTGAAATACATATGTATAAATATAAGAAACATTATACATATAACAGAGAGTAAGATGATATTATTTGATGAAGATGAAGATAAAGATGGAGATAATGACTATAATGATGATAAAGATGATTGCAATAGAATCAGCTAACATTCAGGTAATGCTCATTCTATACCCAGTCCTGATCCATTTAATTTATATGGATTTGCTTATGTAATCCTCACAATGTATGCCGTGAATATGATTATATCTCCATTTTACAAATGAGCATAAAGAGGCACTAGAAAATATATATGATGTGTCTAGTGTTTAGTTAGTAAGGAATGAAACCGAGGTTTGAACACAAACAGTCTGAATGTATCTCCACTCTTATTAAATAAACTATGCTGCCTTAATACACTCATTTTGTCTTCTTAATAAGACTTTGTCCGGGTAGCAAATAATAAAATTTTATTTTCCGCCAGAATACTAACTGATACAGAATCTCAACATGAATGACCCTTAGAAAGCAGTAGTAGTCAGTGGACATTTGCAGTATGATACCATCCCAACAAATTTAAAAGTATAGAATAAAACAATATATGTTGCACAGCAACATATGGAATAAAATTATAAAGAGATTTCAAGCTATTAGAAATCACTCAGGAGGACTTAAATCAAGACCAGGGGCAGGGGAATGAAATGAGGCATATACATGGACCTTCAATGTCAGTGATCCATTATTTTTTAATGTTTATTATTTTTGAGGGAGAAAGAGACAGAGCACAAGAATGGGAGGGGCAGTGAGAGAAGGAGACACAGAATCTGAAACAAGCTGTCAGCACAGAGCCTGATGTGGGGTTCAAACCCATCAACCTTGAGATCATGACCTGAGCCAAAGATAGATGCTTAACTGACTGAGCCACCCAGGAGCCCCAGTGATCCATTTTTTAAAAAATTTTTTTAAACACTTATTCATTTGTGAGAAACAGAGGCAGACAGAGCATGAGTCAGAGAGTGGCAAAGGGAGAAGGATACCCAGAATCCAAAGCAGGCTTCAGGTTCTGAGCTGTCAGCACAGAGACTGACATGCTGCTTGAACTCATGGATCATGAGAACATGACCTAAGCTAAAGTCAGATGCTTAACCAACTGAGTGATCCAGGTGCCCCATCCAGTGATCCATTTCATAAATTGGATGCTCAGTTTATAGGTTATATTTACATTATACTTCATAATATATTATTTTATGTGTATAACATACTATACAGTTTGTTATAAAATATAGAAAAACCTACATCCCACATGAGATATAATTTTAAGTAAATTATATAAAAATTAAGATAAAGAGGACTAGTTTATTGATTTATTTAATATTTTTTGAATATTTACTATGAACTCAACATTGTTCTAACAATGGGTGATTCAGAATTCTGGGATTTATATCACATGATGAAAGTGCTATGTACAAAATAAGGAAAAGGATAGGGTCTCTACTGATCATCTATAATAATATATTTTGAGAATAGTTGAATAAACAATTACTAATTTAGAAGAAAGAAAATGGGAGGGAAAATGAATTCAATATGTAAGGAAAAGTTTAATTTTGTTTATTTATTTACTTACGTATTTTCTGAGCTTTTTATTCATTTTTTAATATTTATAATTTATTGTCAAGTTAGCTACGTACTGTGCTCTTGGTTTGTGGGTACATTCCCATGATTTGTTACTTACATACGACACCAAATGCTCATCCCAACAACTGCCTTCCTAGCTGCTCCTCATCCATTTCCCCCCTTTACCACCCCCACCATCAACTCTCAGTTTGTTCTCTATATTTAAGAGTCTCTTATGGTTTGCCTCCCTTTCTGTTTCAAACTATTTTTCCCGTTTCCTTCCCCCATGGTCTTCTGCTAAGTATCTGAAGTTCCACTTATGAGTGAAAACATAACCTCTGTCTTTCTCTGACGGACTTATTTCACTGTGTATAATACCCTTCAGTTCCATTCACTTTGTTAAAAATAGCAGGATTTTATTCCTTCTCATTGCCAAGTGGTATCCCATTGTATATATAAACCACACCCTCTTTAGCCATTCATCAGTTGATGGACATTTGGGTTCTTTCCATAATTTGGCTACTGTTGAAAGCACTGCTATAAATATTGGGGTACAAGTACCTCTATGAATCAGTACTCATATCCTTTGGACAAATTCTGAGTAGTGCTGTTGCTGAGTTATAGGGTAGTTTTATTTTTAATTTTTTGAGGAACCTCCCCACTGTTTTTCCAGAGAGGCTATACCAGTTTGCATTCCCACCAACAATGCAAGAGGGTTCCCTTTTCTCCACATAAATGTTCCTGAGTTGTTCATTTTAGCCACTCTGACCAGTGTGAGGTGATATCTCAATGAGGTTTTGATTTCTATTTCCTAGATAATGAGTGATATTGAGAATTTTTTCGTGTGTCTGTTGACCATCTGGATGTCTTCTTTGGAAAAGTATCTATTCATGTCTTCTACCCATTTCTTCACTGGATTATTCATTTTTCAGGTGTTGAGTTTGGTAAGTTCTTTATAGACTGGATACTAACCCTTTATCCAATGTGTCATTTGCAAATATCTCCTCTGATTCCTTAGGTTTAGTTTTTTTCATTGTTTCCTTTGCAGTACAGAATCTTTTTATCTTGATGAGGTCCCAATTTTCATTTTTGCTTTTATTTCTCTTGCCTTTGGAGACATGTCGAGCAAGAAATTGATGTGACTGAGGTCAAAGAGGTTGTTGCCTATTTTGTTCTCTCTGGTTTTGATGGCTTCTTATCTCACATTTAGGTCTTTCATCCATTTTGAGTTGATTTTTGGGTATGGTGGTAGAAAGTGGTCCAGTTTTATTCTTCTGCATGTTGCTACTTCTCCCAGCACCATTTGCTAAAGAGACTATCTTTTTTTCTATTGGATACTCTTTCCTGCTTTGTTAAAGATTAGTTGGCCATACATTTGTGGGTACAATTCCGGGTTGTCTATTCTATTCCATTGGTCTAGGTGTCTGTTCTTGTGCCGGTACCATACTGTCTTGATGGTTACAGTCTTGTACTGGAGGCTAAAGTCCGGGTTTGTGATGCCTCCTGTTTTGGTTTTCTTTTTCATAACTTGGGCTATTTGGAGTCTTTTGTGGTTCCATACAAATTTTAGGATTGTTTGTCCTAGCTTTGAGAAGAATGCTGATGCAATTTCGATTGGGATTGCATTGAACGTGTAGATTGTTTTGGGTAGTATTGACATTTTAACAATATTTTTTCTTCCAATTCATGAGCATGGAATGTTTTCACATTTCTTTGTGTCTTTTTCAATATCCTTCATTAGTTTCCCACAGTTTTCTTCATACAGATCTTTTACATGTTTGGTTAGGTTGATTCCTAGATATTTTATAGTTCTTGGTGCAATTGTAAATGGGATTGATTTCTTGATTTCTCTTTTGATTGCTTCATTATTGGTGTGTAAAAAATGCAACTGATTTCTGTACGTTGGTTTTGTATCCTGTGACTTTGCTGAATTCATGAATCAGTTCTAGCCGCTTTTGGGTAGAGTGTTTTGGGTTTTCCATGTAGAGTATCGTGTCATCTGTGAAAAGTGAAAGTTTGACTTCTTTTTTTGCCAATTTGGATGGCTTTTATTTCATTTGGTTGTCTGATTTTGGATGCTAGAATTTTCAACACTATGTTAAACCACACTGGTGAGAGTCAACATCCCTGTCATTTTCCTGATCTTAGGGGGAAAGCTTTCAGGTTTTCCCATTGAGAATGATATTAGCTGTGGGCTTTTCATATATGGCTTCTATTATATTGATGTATATTCCTTCTATCCTTACTTTCTCAAAGTTTTTTACTAAAAACCGCTGCTATATTTTGTCAAATGTTTTTTCTGCATCTATTGACAGATCATATAGTTCTTTTTTTTCTTTTTTTTAATAGTTTATTGTCAAATTGGATTCCACATAAAACAGTGTTCTTCCCCACAAATGTCCTCCTCCATTACCACCACCCCTCATTTTCCCCTCCCCTCCCCCTTCAGCCCTTGGTTCATTGTCAGTACTCAATAGTCTCTCAAGTTTTGTGTCCCTCTCTCTCCCCAAATCTCTTTTCCCCTTCCCCTCCCTATGGTCCTCCTTTAGGTTTCTCCCATTAGACCTATGAGTGCAAACATATGGTATCTGTCTTTCTCCATCTGACTTATTTCTCTTACCATGACACCCTAGAGGTCCAGCCGCTTCACTTTACTACAAATGGTCATATTTCATTCTTTCTCACTGCCATGTAATACTCCATTGTGGTATATACCACATCTTGATGCATTCATCAGGTGATGGATATTTAGGCTTTTTCCATGATTTGGCAATTGTTGAAAGTGCTGCTATAAACATTGGGGTACATGTGCCCCTATGCATCAGCACTTCTGTATCCCTTGGGTAAATCCCTAGCCATGCTATTGCTGGGTCATAGGGGAGTTCTATGGATAGTTTTTTGAGGAACCTCCACACTGTTTTCCAGAATGGCTGTACCAGTTTACATTCCCACCAACAGTGTAGGAGGATGCCCATTTCTCCACATCCTCGCCAGCATCCATAGTCTCTTGACTTGTTCATTTTAGCCACTCTGACTGACATGAGTTGGTATCTCAGTGTGGTTTTGATTTGTATTTCTCTGAAGATAAGTGATGCTGAGCATCGTTTCATGCATCTGTTGACCATCTGGTTGTCCTCTTTGGAGAAGTGTCTGTTCATGTCTTCTGCCCATTTCTTCACTGGATTATTCATTTCTCATGTGTGAAGTTTGGTGACTTTCTTGCAGATGTTGCAGCCCTTTATCTGATATGTCATTTGCAACTATCTTTTCCCATTCCATTGGTTGCCTATTAGTTTTCTTGATTGTTTCCTTTGCAGTGCAGAAGCTTTTTGTCTTGATGAGGTCCAATAATTCAGGTTTGTTTTCATTTTCCTTGCCTTTGGGGATGTGTCAAGTAGAAAATTGCTGCAGTTGAGGTCAAGGAAGTTGTTTCCTACTTTCTCCTCGAGGGTTTTTATGGGTTTCCTGTCTCACATTCAGGTTCTTCAGCCATTTTGAGTTTATTTTTGTGTATGGTGTAAGAAAGTGGTCTAGTTTCATTCTTCTGCATGTTGCTGTCCAGTTCTCCCAGCCCCACCTGCTAAAGAGGCAGTCTTTTTTCCATTGGATACTCTTTCCTGCTTTGTCAAAAATTAATTGGCAGTACATGGATGGGCCCAGTTCTGGGTTCTCGATTTTATTCCATTGGTCTATGTGTCTGTTTTTGTGCCAATACCATATTGTCTTGATGATGAGAGCTTTGTAGTAGAGGCTAAAGTCTGGGATTGTAATGCTCCCGTTTTGGTTTTCTTCTTCAATATTACTTTGGCTATTTGGGGTCTTTTGTGGTTTCATACAAATTTTAGGATAGCTTTTACTAGCTTTGAGAAGAACGCTGCTGCAATTTTGATGGGGAATGCATTGAATGTAGATTGTTTTGGGTAGTAACGACATTTTCACAATGTTTGTTCTTCTGATCCATGAGCATGGAATGTTTTTCCATTTCTTGGTGTCTTTTTCAATTTCTTTCATAAGTTTTCTATAGTTTTCATCATGTCAGTCTTTACATCTTTGGGTAGGTTTATTCCTAGGTATTTTATGGTTTTTGTGCAATTGTGAATGGGATCTGTTTCTTGATTTCTCTTTCTGTTGATTCGTTATTGGCGTATAAGAATGCAACCAATTTCTGTGCATTGATTTTGTACCCTGCAAATTTACTGAATTCATTTATCAGCTTCTGGTTGGTGTTGATTGGATTTTCCATGTAGAATATCATGTTATCTGCGAAAAGTGAAAGTTTGACTTCTTTGCAAATTCTGATGCCTTTTATTTCTTTTTGTTGTCTGATTGCTGATGCTAGGACTTCCAACACTATGTTAAACAACAGTGGTGAGAGTGGACACCCCTGTCATGTTCCTGATCTCAAGGGGAAAGCTCTCAGTTTTTCTCCATTGAGGATGATATTAGCTGTGGGCTTTTCATAAACTGCTTTTATAATGTATAAGTAAGTTCCTTCTCTTCCGACTTTCTCAAGGGTTTTTATTAAGAACCGGTGCTGTATTTTGTCAAATGCTTTTTCTGCTTCTATTGAAAGGATCATATTTTATTTCCTTTTTGTTAATGTGATGTATCACATTGATGGATTTGTGAATATTGAACCAGTCCTGTAACCCAGGAGTGAATCCCATTTGATCATGATGGGTAATTCTTTTTATATGCTGTTGAATTCAATTTGGTAGTATCTTGTTGAGTACTTTTGCATCTGTATTCATTAAGGATATTGGTCTGTAGTTCTCTTTTTTTGCTGGGTCTCTGTCTGGTTTGGGAATCAAGGTGATGCTGGCTTCGTAGAATGAGTCTAAAAGTTTTCCTTCTATTTCTAATTTTTTTTAATAGTTTGAGAAGAATGGGTATTAGCTCTGCTTTAAATGTCTGGTAGAATTTCCCTGGGAAACCATCTGGCCCTGGGCTCTTATTCATTTGGAGATTTTCATAATGGATTCGATTTCTTCACTGGTTATCAGTCTGTTCATGTTTTTTCTTACTTACCCTTTGAATTTTGGTTGTGCATGTATGTTTAAGAATTTGTCCTTTTCTTCTAGAGTGTCCAGTTTGTTGGTATATAGTTTTTCATAGTAATCTCTAATGACTGCTTGTATATTTAAGGGATTGGTTGTAATAGATCCATTTTCATTCATGATTTTGTCTATTTGGGTGCTCTCTTTTTTTTCTAAGGAGACTGGCTAGAGGTTTAGCAATTTTTTTCTTCAAAAAACCAACTCTTGGTTTCATTGATCTGTTCAACTGTTTTTTTTGGATTCTATATAGTTTATTTCTGCCCTGATTTTTATTATTTCTCTTTTGCTGCTAGGTTGGGGTGCTTTTGCTTCTCCCCTTCTCATTCCATTAGGTTCTCTGCTATATTTTGAATTTGCACTTTTTTAGTTTGTTGAAATAGACTTGGATTGCAATAACTTTCTTCTTAGGACTGCCTTTGCTGCATCCCAAAGAGTCTGGATTATTGTATTTTCATTTTCATTTCTTTCCTTATGGTTTTAAATTTCTTCTCTAATTGTCTGATTGGCCCAATCATTCTTTAGTAGGGTGGTTTTTAAGCTCCACATTTTGGTGGTTTTCCAGACTTTTTCCAGTGGTTAATTTCAAGTTTCATAGCACTGTGATCTGAAAGTGTGCATGGTATGACCTCAATTCGTTTATATTGATGGAGAACTGCTTTATGCACCAGTATGTGATCTATCTTGGAGAATGTGCCATGTGCACTCAAGAAGGTGAATTTCCCAACTTCAGGATGCAGATTTCTATATATATCTATCAATTCCATTGTTCCAATGTGTTGTTAAGGTCCATTGTTTCTTTAGTGATTTTCTGTCTGATTGATCTATCCATTGTTGTCAGTGGAGTATTAAAGTCCCCTGCAATTAGCACATTCTTATCAATAAGATTGTTTCTGTGTGTGATAAATTTTTTTATGTATTTGTGTGCTCCCAAATTTGGTGCATGGATGTTTATATTTGTTAGGTCTTCCTGATGGAGAGACCCTATAATTATTATTATATAATATCCTTCTTCATCTTTTGTTGCTGCCTTTACTTTAAAGTCCAGTTTGTCTGATATAAATTTGGCTACTCCAGCTTTCTTTTGGCTTCCAGTCGCATGATAGATATTTCTCCATCCTTTTACTTTCAATCTCAAGGTGTCTTCAGGTCGAAAATGAGTCTCTTGTAGACAGCAAATGGATGGATTTTGGTTTTTGATCCATTCTGCTACCCTGTGTCGTTTGGTTGTAGCATTCGGTCCATTTACTTTCAGTGTTATTATTGAAAGATGTGGATTTAGATTCATTGTGTTCTCTGTAGAATTCATATTTGTAATTGTGTCTCTGGTACCTTTCATTCTTTGAAACATTTCCCTCATGCGCATGCCCTGTGTGGCGCGGTGTGCCCCACTGTGCGTCGGGACTGGGGTCCAGTGCGGAGAGCCCCTCATTCAGGGAATCATGGCACAGCCGGAAAGGGGGCCACTCCCTCGCCTGCCACACAATACACGTTCGTGGGGAACCTGGTGCTAAACCATTTGTAGACGACCTGCTTCTGGGTCAGGGTTTCATATGTAGCAGAGCAGCTCCCTCGCTGCGATCTATTGAAAGTCAGCCCTCGACACAAGGGTTTGTAAAAGAAAAAGAAAGAAAAATAAGAGAAAAAAATAATAAATAAATAAATAAATAAATAACAAAAAGAAAAGAAAGAAAAAGAAAAAAGAAACATTTCCCTCATTGAGTCCCTCTTAGGATTTCTTGTAGGGCTGGTTTGCTGGTAATGAATTCTCTCAATTTTTGTTTATTTGGGAAAACCTTTATCTCTCCTATTTTGAATGACAGGCTTGCTGTATGAAGGATTCTGGCTGCATACTTTTTCAGTTCATCACATTGAAGATTTTCTTCTATTCCTTTCTGGTCTGCCAAGTTTCATTATATAGGTCTGTAACCACTCCGATAGGTTTCCCTTTGTATGTTTTATCCTAGCTGCTTTCAGAATTCTCTCTTTATCTTTATATTTTGCCAGTTTCACTATGATATGTCATGCTGGAGGTCGATTCAAGTTTCGTCTTAAGGGGGTCCTCTGTGCCTCTTGAATTTGAGTGTCTATTTCTTTCCCCAGATTCGGAAAATTCTCAGTTATAATTTGATCTAGCACCCTTTCAGGACCTCTCTCTCTTTCTTCCTCTTTAGGAATTCCTGTGATACAGACATTGTTTCTTTTGATTGTATCACTCAGGTCTGGAATTCTCCTTTTCTGCTCCTGGATCAATTTCTTTCTTTATTTCTCAGCTTCCTCTTTTGCTATAACTGTGTCCTCTAATCTACCTATTCTTCTCTCTACCTCTTCAATTCATGAGAAGGCCACCTCCATTTTATTATTCCCATCATTCATAGCATTTTTTAACTCATCATAGGTATTTTGAAAGTCCCTAATCATTGTATCAGTAGCTTCTCCGAAGTTTTTTTCAAGCCCAGTGATTAATTTTATGACAATGGTTCTAAATTCTTGTTCAGTTATGTTGCTTTGATCTGTTTTGAGCAGCTCTGTGGGAACAAAAGCAGGCAAATGCACAGACAAACCAGACAACAACAAAAAAGACAAATTAAAATGGGAAAGGAAGAAAATAAAAGAAAAGGAAGGGAGAGAAGAGAGAAGAAAAGAAAAGAAGAGAAGAAAAAATAAGGGGAGGGACAGTGACAACAAAGGACAATGAACAGTCTAAAAGCATGTAATCAGTTGAAGGGAGAGATAAGAATGAGATAAGGGAGAATATATCTGGATGGCAGGGAAAAAAGAAAAAAAAAAAAGAGGGAGAAAGGAAAAAGGAAAATAAAGAGGTAAAATGTTTAAAAATTAAAAAAAGAGTAAAAAAAAAGTAATAATATTAAAAGGTAAATACAAAAAAGCAGCTCCCCCTAGCAGATAAGGGTGGTTTGGTGTAGGTAGGTCTTGGGGGCTGCTCATGGCTGCAGAGCGAAGAATGGCAGTGCCCTAAGTTCCACTAGAACTAATTGCTGCAAGCCACTCTTATGAGTCTGATCTTGTGCCATGGGGAATTCAAGCTGTATTTTCCAGCCTGCTTCAGTTCAAAATACTGGTTTAAATGTCTGGTAGGATTCCCCTGGGAAGCCACCTAGCTTAGGAGTCTTATTTGTTTGAAGATTTTTGATAACTGATTCCATTTCTTCACTGGTCCTTGGTCTTTTCAAATTTTCTATTTCTTCCCATCTGAGTTTTGGTAGTGTGTGGTTATATCGGAATTAGTCCATTTCCTCCAGGTTGTACAGCTCATTGGCATATAATGTTTCATAGTATTCTCTGATAATTGTTTATGTTTCTGTGATGTTCATTGTGATCTTTCCACTTTTATTCATGATTTTATCTGTTTGGGTTCTCTCTTGTCATTTTGTGAAGTCTGGCTAGGGGGTTATCAATTTTGCTGATTTAAAAAACAGCTTTTAGATTCATTGATCTGTTCTACTGATTTTTTTTTTATCGTATAATGCTTATTTCTGGTCTAATCTTTATTATTTCTCTTCTTCTCCTGGCTTTGGGGTTTCTTGACTGTTTTGCTTCTAATTCCTTTAGGTATACTGTTAGATTTAGTATTTGTATTTTTCTTAATTCTTGAGATAGGCCTGGAGTGCAATGTATTTTCTTTCTAGGACTGCCTTTGCTGCATCCCAAAGGGTTTGGATTGTTGTGTTTTCTTTTTCATTTGTTTCCTATTTAAAAAATTCTTCTTTAATTGCCTGGTTGACCCATTAATTCTTTAGTAGGATGTTCGTTAACCTCTATGCATTTGGAGGCTTCCCAACTTGTTTCTTGTGGTCGATTTCAAATTTTATAGCACTGTGATCAGAAAATATGCATGGTATTATCACAATTTTTTATATTTATTGAGGGCTGTTTTGTGATCCAGTGTGTGATCTAGCTTGGAGAAGGTTCTATGTGCACTCAAAAAGAATGTTTATTCTGCTTCTTTTGGATGAAAAGTTCTGAATATATCTGTCACGTCCATCTGGTCCAGTGTATCATTCAAGGTCATTTTTTTTTCTTTTTGATTTTTTGCCCAGATGATCTGTCCATTTCTGTAAGTGGAGTATTGAAATCCCCTGCAATTACCACTAAGATTGCTTATGTTTGTGATTAATTGTTTTATATATTTGGGTGCCTCTGAATTTGGTGCAAAAACATGTATCATTGTTAGCTCTTCTTGATGGATAGGTCTCTTAATTATGATGTAATGTCCTCCTTCATCTCTTGTTACAGCTTTTAGTTTAAAATCTAGGTTATCTAAATGTGGCTATACCAGTTTTCTCTTGACTTCTAGTAGCATGAAGTTGGTTCTCCATACCCTCACTTTCAATCCGAAGGTGTCCTCAGGTCTAAAAGAGGTCTCTTGTAGATAGTAAATAGATGCGTCTTGGTTTTTTTGTTTGTTTGTTTTGTTCTTATTTTTCATTTCATATTGATATTCTTTTGATTGGAGCACTTAGTCCATTTACATTCAATGTTATTATTGAAAGATACAGATTTAGAGTCATTGTGTTATCTGTAGGTTTCATGCTTATAGTGATATCTCTGGTCCTTTGTGGTCTTTGCAACATTCCACTCACAGAATCCCTAGGTTAAGGCTCATTTGTTCTTAGCTGCTTTCAGAATTCTCTCTTCACCTTTTTGTTTTGCCAGTTTCACTATGATTTGCCATGTAAAAGAGCTATTCTTGTTGTATCTGAAGGGAATTTTCCCTGCCTCCTGGATTTGGATGTCCATTTCCTTCCCCAGATTAGGGAAGTTCTCAGCTATAATTTGTTTAAGGAAACCTTCGGCCCCTTTCTCTCTCTTTTTCTCCTTAAACTTCTATGATATGGATATTATTACGTTTCATTGAATCCCTTAGTTCTCTAATTCTCCCCTTGTGGTATAGTATTTTTTATTTTTATTTTTCTCAGCTTCATCATTGACCATAATTTTATTTATTGCACTTAATTTCCCCTCTGCCTCCTCCATTCTTGCTGTCACTGAATCGTTTATTTTGTATATCATTTACAGCATTTCTTAGTTTAGTTACAGCATTTCTTCGTGACTATATCTTAGTTCCTTGATCTCTGCAGCAATAGAGTCTCTGCTGTCTTCTATGCTTTTTTTTTTCAAGCCCAGGTATCAATCTTATGACTATTATTCTAAATTCTTGCTAAGTTATATTGTTTGTATCTGTTTTGAGCAATTCTCTAGCTGTCACTTATTCCTGGAATTTCTTTTGAGAAGATTTCTTCCATTTCATTATATTGGATAGTTTCTGTTCCTTATGTCATTTTTTGTTTGTTTGTTTGTGAAAGAGAGAGAGAGAGAGAGAGAGAGAGAGAGAGAGAGAGAGAGAGACAGAGGGAGAGACAGAGAGCAGGAGAGGGGCAGATAGAGACAGAAACACAGAATCTGAATCAGGTTCCAGGGTCTGAGCTCTCTTCCCAGAGCCCAACACAGGTCTGAAACTCACAAACCATGAGATTATGACCTGAGCCAAAGTTGGCTGCTCAACCAACTGAGCCACCCAGGTGCCCCATTACCTTATGTTTTTTAAGATCTTGTTATGAGTCCTGCTCCTGCAAGTACTACTTTATTAAAAAGGAGTCATAACGATGTCCAGGGCCTGGCCCTTCAGGAGGTGTTTTGGAGTGTGTTCCTGTTGTTGAGACTCTGGTTGCTTTATCTCCCTACTCGTAGTCGTGGTTGGGACCACCACCACGTTTGCTTTTATTTGTTCATTAAAGTATCCCTAGAACGATTTTTTAAAAGGGTAGGGGTGGTGGTGAACGAGGCCTTATACCATACAAAGAGACAAATGACAGTGGTGGGGAAAAGGAAAAGAAAAAAATTGACCAAGCAGAGATCAGAGAAATTACATAGCTTAGTCCGGAAAGACAGAGAGAGAGAGAGAGAGAGAGAGAGAGAGAGAGAGAGAGAGAGATAAAAAAGGAGATAAGAAGTGAAAAAAGAATAGATTAAAAATGTCTTCCTAAACAAGCCTACAACCGGAATACCTAAACTAGAGAAGGGAAGAAATAAGAGGAAGATAAGGGGATTACACACACACACACACACACACACACACACACACTAAAAATTGACCAAGAATCAAATCATAGAATGAAAACCACTGGACCAATATCTGGCCATGTGTGTTAAAAATGGTGCTTGCACTGGTCTGGAGGAGGAACCCTTCAGTTAAGTCAGTGTCAGTCTTGCTCTGTTACCAGGCATGGAAGGGCACGATTTGGTGCAGGCGGGTCCCGCCTTCACTGTGTGCTGCTGTTCATTTGAAACCCCACCTTGTTGGTGATGGAGAGAAAAATGGCAACAGTCCAGTCTTTCCTCTTGAGACTAGGTGTCCCAAACCACTCTGTTCAGGCCATCCTCACAGTGCCATGGAGTGGGAGTGAACCAGTTTTGTTCTATTCCACAGTCTCCCATGCCTCCCAGGTGCTTGGCTGGAATTCAGCCCCAACGTCTTAAAGGATCCCACTCCATGTGCAACTTGTTCTGAGAGAAATGCCACTCTGCCCAGCCTGCTGACTAAGAGCCCCAGGCTCCTCACAGTGCCAAGCAGGCATGAGTGGGCTGCTATGGCCCATTCCACCATCTCCCACACTTCCCGACACTTGGCTGGAATTGAAACCACAATGTCTTAAAGGATCCCACTCCATGTGCCCCGATCCTGGGTACTGTCACAAAGGGCCTCTGGCTGTCGGGGATCCTGCAAAGTCCTTTGTCCTTGGAATGGCTATTTGCCTTTTCCCCACATCACTCAAGGGAGAAGATTGTTCTCTCCAACTACTCCTGGGAGCAAGCTATGAAGTTGGAGTTGGCTTCGCTCCTCCCCAGGCACTCAAACAGGGTGAAGATAGCCCCGCAGTTAGAAATTGGTTCTTTCTTGTTTTTTCTGTTGCCCAATCCATGGTTTTTCTCTTATCCAAATACAATCCTACACTTCCACAGCCTCTCTTTCTCTTCCTTTCATTTCTCCATCCAAGGGAATCCTTCCCCTCCATTCTTATGCTGCCCATTTTATCTTTCTCAGTTCACAATCATTCACCTATGGCCTGTCACATTGTCCCCCAGGCCCCTGGAGACGTTTCTGTCACTCTTTAGCCCAGATTCCTGGAATTCCAAGTCTTCTGGCCACAATATTGCTGTATTTGAGGGACGAGGGAACTTTGAGTCCTTTTACTTCTCTGCCGTGTTGACTGCTCCTCTTGTATATTTATTTATAAACAGTCAGATAGATAGATGATAGATACATAGATAGCCTTATTTATTTTTCTTAACAGTTTTTCTGTTTACTTGAAAGAATATTAAATCACTAACAAATAATATATATCATAATATATGTCTTAAGTATGCCACTAATATATGTTAAAATTGAGATGTAACAGGTCAATGGAAACAAAAGTCTCACTGCTTATGGGTTATTATCTAAGGGGTAGGGATCACTCATTAAACATAGTTTATTGATGGTTCATGCACACCAGATCCTGTAATAAGCACCACAAATTAAATGATTGGCAAATATGTCATTTTCTGACCTCAAGAAACTCACTTTCAAACTGTAAAAATAGTAGTTAAATAATCATAAACAAATAAAAATGTTATAGAGAAGTACAACTGGCTAAGACAAGGTACCTTGTTAGGAAAGTCAAGGAATGCTTTCTTGTAGGAGGAACACTGGAACTGAGGTCCAGTCAGAGTAGAAAGATTAAGAATGTGCATGTGACAAAGGAAGAGCCAGGTAAGAGAAAGAAACTGAAAGAAAACTTTGCATACTGGGGCTCCTGGGTGGCTCAGTCAGTTAAGCGACCAATTTTTGATTTCCACTCAAGCCATGATCTCATGGTTCATGAGCTTGAGCCCTGCATCAGGATCTGCACTCACAGCAGGGATTCTATCTCCCTTTCTCTCCCTGCCCCTCCCCCACTTGCTCTCTCTCTCTCTCTCAAAAATAAATAAAAATGATCTATAAAAAAGAAATCTCTTCATACTGAGCAAGGGAAACTCATGGTCAGGCTGGAGACATGGACAGTAAGTCTTACACCACTCAATGTGATCTCCAAGAACACAAAGGTATTGCCTAGTACAAAACTCCATAAATATTCACCAAATATGTGGGAGGCCACGTAGAACCTGAGTAACTGATTAATGGGGGACATCTCTTATTCTAATGGCAATTGAAAGTGACTAAGGAGTTCTCAGAAGGGAATGCAGTTGATATGACCAAATTTGCTTTTATCAAATATTTTTCTGGTTCAGTGTGGAGGAAAAATTAGAAAGGGACCCCAGTGCATAAGTTATGAGTTTTTGAAGGCTCTACCTGTGTCCGGACAAGTGCCAAAGTGTCAGCTTTATGGTCAAGGTATAGTGGAGAGAACTGGAATAATAGACAGATGCTACGACACTTTAGAAGGTAAAATTGGCAGAATTCAGGGATTAATTTGTGCTACTTATCAATCATAACATCAAGAAACCAGTGGGAAAAGGAATCTTTTTCAGAGCCCAACATAGACAATATTTTGTTATCACAATAATGGTGGAAGCCAAGATTAGCTAACAAAAAGAAAAAAGAAAAAAAAAAACAAGCAACAAGAACAAAAACAAGAAAAGGGGAGAAAAGAGATTAAAATATTATGAAATGATAATTTAGACAACAATTTGGGTAGTCTAACAAGCAGGGCAAAGGCAGAACTCCTTCTAGTCTATGTAATTATGTTGATCACGTACCTTTAATCCAGATGATGAATTACCAGAATTCATGTCAGTGTCTTGTTAAGTAGTTTCCTCATTCAGCCCCTCAGAAAATAACCAGAAGATGTAACTTACTCTACTTGGGTGATCTCAAAATCAATAGCATCTTTTTCCTATCCTGACTTGTAGACTCAGACTAATCCAGTGGATTCTCCTTCAAGAGTGAAAGGAGATTTGCTTCAGACTGGCACTCTAAAATCTGTGGAAAAACAGAGTTCTTTACTTAAAACATTAGATAACACAAAACTACTTCATTAGTGAACAAAACATAAATACTAAGTAAAAGCATGTGAGGCCCTGATTTTTTCTTATCTTACTCCTAGCACAAGCAACCACATATGTTCTAGCACTAAACTTATAACTTTCATCCAGGGACTGACAATATATCTTACTGTGTTACAAATAAACAGAGTCCACAAACTGTCAAATCTCTGTTGCAGAACAAACAGGGCGATGATTGTACTCTATAAAATAGTGCCCAAGGAATGAGTTAGATAGAGGCAACTATGAATGTCAATCTGTAAAAAGCCTTAGGAAACAGAACTCTAAAGTTATTATTTTATTGGGGTTGGGTATCTTGGGGGATTAGAGAGAAAAGATTTATACCTCTAGGTTTTCTAGCTTAAATGAATTGAAAGCATGAGTAACTTAAAATCTCAGAAGATATATTATTTTGCCCTAATACTTAGACAAAATTATGTATCTGGAAAAGCATGGTTATTACTCTGCTTTCATGCAAACCTTGTTTATTAATAACTGAATTGTTCCCTGAAAACTATGATAATTTAGAAAGCTGATTTTTCAATTGAACATTATTCAAAAACATTGATACTCCTAACACTACAGCCAAATCCATTTGTTAAAACATGGAATTCTTATCTATGATTCATGTTTTGACACAGATGGCATGAGAAGGTCATGTCTGCATTTTTTGGCTAGCAAATGTTTAGATATGAACCATCATATCCTGAAACCCCCAACACCACCATAATTAAATTACCTTTCTGTGGGATAGCTAATCAATATTTCTAAACCCAACACTAATTGAAATCTTTATCTAAGTCAACCAACTAGTGAAATATTCTCCACTATGACCATATAATAATAAGAAAAAAACTAAAGACTTGGAATTTCCTATTGCTCTGATCGACTCAGACAACTGTCATTCTTTTTTCTGTTATTGTTTGACTGTTTGCTTCACCTTTGTGTTTTTAATATAATTTCTCCTGTCCTTGACAAAGATATTAATTCTCAAGGACTGAAACTATATCTTTTACCTCTGCAGTGTTTTATTTCTAACATATTGTAAATAATCCTTATATAGTTAATTACGGGTTACATAAATTGTAGCTTTATAATAATTTGGTATAATTGTTTTATTTTTAATTGCTTTCTTTAGAAAACTAATGAATAAAAATGACTTGCTTATATTTAGAGACAGCAGAAAACCATTAGTATCACAGTACTAATTAATTCACACTAATTGTTAGCAAGAATGTCCAGTTTGAAAGAATTGGTAATACCAATTATGGAATATTAAAAAAACATATTGTATTATTTATTTCAATTACACGCTGTTTTTTAATCAGGTAACAAAATAGCACCACCTGCCTGATATTGATAAGGGAGATGGGTCCAATGTTTTATAAAATAGCAGAACGGAAGGTGTCCCATATGTTTGGAAACCATCTCTCTTTGGTATGCTTTATATTAACCAGAATTACAATCTTGCCCTTTTCCAGTTCTGTTGCCAGCATACCAGTCTTTGTGTATAGTTAATGAAGCAAATTATTTTGCAAATTAATGATAACATTTGTGTTATTAACAATTTGTAGGGGAGAAAACAAGATGAAAGACAGAAACAATCAGACACCAGCAAACTTTACCCGTAACTAACTAGCTAGTAAATATTTTAGGCTCTGAGTTTTTGTTAGAACTACTCAACTCTGATGTAAATATATGAGTTGTTCTCCAATATTTTATTTATAGATGCCAAAATTTAAATTTCATATAATTTTCATATTCCATGAAGTATTATGCTTTTAATTTATTTTGACCATTAAAATATTTAAACAACATTTCTGGCTTATAGGCCATATGAAACATGAGGTAGGCTGAATTTGTTCTATGACTTAAATTTGCCAATATACTTCACTCCTGTATACAAATACATAACATTCTACTGCATTAGAAACAAAAAAAAAAGACAATAAAGGAGATGAAAAGATTGAAAAAACATTGAAGGTGGTGGTACTTAATATGTTGGGAAAATAAGTAAAGTTTTGCACCAAAAGATGGCTGAGGGGACTAAAACAAGATCTAGTTTCCTAGCTTAGAGACTCCTCTTCCGGATTCTTCCTGCCCTGTTTGCCACGCTCGCAAAAACCCACCACCAATGGGGAAGATCATGCTATAAATTATCCTTTCCACTTGCATTCAGGGTTCTGACCTTTGGAGAAACTGTCTCCTCTGAGCTCACAGGTGTTAAATAAATCCACCAAGATCTCTGAGTGCTGTTTGGGTTTTCCACTGGTGTTCCAGTCTGGTTCCATAACTTATATGTGCAAATTAAAGCTGTTGAATTTTATTTTGCCAGCGTTTACATATCTAAGACTTCTGTTTCTTTTTTGTATAAAGATGATAAACATCTTTTCATCAGAAGTTGTAATCTTACCAAACTATTTTGATTCCCTAAGAAACATTGTTAGGGAGGAAGAACTTCCTTTGCTTGTCAAGATCCTTCTTTCTGGACTAAGAATCATATTGACATGAGACAGATTGACAGGAGAAAATTAAATTTAATAGCATAAGTACAGGGAATCCACACAGACATGGAAATACCAAAGATAGTCCGGCATTTATATGAGCTAAAGAGAAGGGTAATGATCTAAGGATGCAAAGGGGAGAAAGACCATTAGCAAGAAGGTAAAAGAATTTTGGAAAACAAAGTTGCCCTTTGTTTATTATGTAGGTAAAAAGATTTTTAGGTAAAAGGGAGTCTCTGTTAATAGCTCTCTTCCTAGTACAAGAAGGAAGTTGAGGGAAAAGAAAAGAGCTTTTTCTGAATCTGTTGTATTTTTATTGCTTTTAACTCTAAATAATCTTCATGCCCAAGTGGCCCATGTTGGCGCAGCTTGACTACAACATTAATAGGCAAAATGTTTTTAGCTTTCTAAAGTAAAAAAGATTGCCTATCTGATATTTCTTTCTGTAAAACTCAAATGAAATTCACTTTAATAAGGAAAATATCAGTTTTCTTTCACTTTGATATTCTCTTCAACCAAGATTCAAATCTTAAATTTTGGCAGAATAAATTGTGAAATAGCAAACTCCTGTACCAAGAGGAGATGTTCAAGGCTTTCCATTAATAGTCATTTTTCTAGTCTGCTTTTTTTGATCATTACTTTACAGAAACAGCATTTAAGACTCTTTCAAATAAGGGTCTCTGAAATTTATAAACATTTATAGAAGCAATTCACAGAAATTAATTGGTGAAATATGCCAGAGGGTTATATAAGCTACAGTTTAAAACTGTCCTTAATGGTTATTTACCTGAACCACCATCACTCTACCACCACCACAGAAATAAAGATTAAAAAGTTAGGACACTTGAAGATTAAATGACTTGCCAAAGATAATAAAACTAACTTAAATAGCTCTAAAACCCTGTGGGAGTGGGGAGAGCCCCAAATGCAATGCTCTCCTACTGGTCTTGTGAGAACTGATATAGGCAAGCACTAGAGAAGTTATTGCTGTTCATTCTCTTGATTTACATTGGGTAGCATAGAGTAATGTTCTCAGTCACTGTTGTCATTTCAGTTTGCAGTCACCTTAGGAAGATACCTTGATGAGCTTTAGTTTTCTTCAAGACATCCATATAAATCATCCTTTCCATTATACCTTTTGAAAAAGCACCTATAACTGCTACATTGCTAAAAATAAGTAAAAGCATTATATATATATATATATATATATGTATATATATATATATATATACACACACACATATATATGTGTGTATGTATATATATGTATACAATTTCCCAGAATCATTTAAATATTTTTTTAATGTATATTTTGAGAGAGAGAGAGAGAGAGAGCATGTGAGCATGAGTAGGGGAGGAGCAGAGAGAATCCCACTTACAGCACAGAGCCTGACAGGGAGACTCAATCTCAAGAATTGTGAGATCATGACCTGAGCAAAAATAGAGTTGGATGCTCAACTGATTGAGACACCCAGGTGCCGCAAGCATTTAAGTATCTTGATTTTCAGCTTCAGCTAGGTGAAATACTAAGACTTCTCATTTCATTTGTCTCTTGAATCTTTATTTATGTAGTTCTTGGTAGAAAGAGACTAGACCTTAAATGAGGTAAATAAGTAGATTCATTAAAATAAAATATTGTTAATATGTTATTAGATCAAAGAATTGGTTAGATTTCCACTGAATAAATAAATATATTTCAACAATATTGAATGCAACATTGAAGATATCATAGGTCTGTTTATAGCAGAGAGAAATAAAAATTCGCCATATTTGAGGATTCAAAATATCTTGATAAAGAAAAAAACACTAGGTAAAAATGAAAAGGAGATACTTGTTATAGACTTTTAAGTAGATTTATTTAATGGTAATTATTACAAAATAATAGTGCATTTGATGAAGCCCAAATTTATCATGTGCACTCATTTTTATTTTATTTATTTTTTTTTACAAGAAAGAGTATCTTTTTAGTTCCCTATGATTTCAATGACTTTGAAACTTTTTCAGACATTATTTATTCAAATGTCTTTCTCCCCACCTCCCCAACCGCCATTTGCAAGATTCCAATTACAGATGGTAGACATATTTTGCTCCACATGTCACTGTATATTGTATTTTCAGTCTTTTAGCTTTCTGTGTTCAAGTTTGCATAGTTCATATTGTTAGGAAATCAAGTTCACTATATGTTGTTTTCGGCAGTGTCCGATCAATTCTTAAGCCTATGCAGGAGATTGTTTCATTTCAATTGTGGTACTTTTCTTTTATTTATTTATTTATTTTTTTGGAATCACAACTGAACTTTATTTATTTTTTTTGAATATAACACAATTTATTTTTTAACATAGGCAATTATTTTCCATCATTTACAATACGGTAGTTACAATGACACTCCAAACAGAAAAGCAAAGTAAAAAATCAAAACATCAACTTCTATTTCATGTAATTAGACTTATACAGAAATTTAAAGGTTAAGTAACAACTAGTTAATCACCTAATTTCACATCAATCTGAAGTGGCAATCGTTATATAGCAGCTTATATATGATACATTCAAGATAAATGATACAATTTGTTACTTGCCCATAAACTTGCTTAATACCTTTCCTTAAATTCCGCCTCTATACTACAATATACTTGAGGTCCATGCAAAAAAAGTAGCTACCTTTTATATAAGAAATGGATGATTAATTCTTTGGTGTTGTAAAAGCAACTTCATTTAAACATAACCACCACCACCACCAAAAAAAGAAGAGGAAAAAAAAAAATAAAGAAAATAATAAGGGAAAAACCCAAGACACACTTCCTAGGAGGAAAAAAAAAACAGCATGTAATTTCTGTCCTTGACAAAATGTATTAAATAAGCAAACACCCCCAACAAGCAAAACAAGTACTACAATGTAAAAAAATTAAAAAAAAAAAAAAAGAAAACCCTCTCACATGCATAAATGAAAGATTGCACACAAAGAACTCACATCTTTTCAAGTTTCAATAGTAAATATTCTGCTACTATGTATTAAATACTGCATGGTTTGCCCAGGCTAAGATGAAACCACATCATGAATCAATAAGCATTTTGCATTTTCTTTCATTATCTACTCAAAGTCATGCCTACTGCACCTCTAAACATTTCATTAAATCCAATTATACAGCAAACACTCCCAAAATAAACTCAGATTGTATTGCAGTTTCACTTAACAGTATATAAAATGCTGTGTTGTGACAGGTATCAACCATCCATTAGATACTGAATCAATTTTTCTTAAGCACTACTAACTGCTTGCTTTTTCTTGAAGCTAGATCATTCTGGAAATTTCCTGTTAGACCTATGAGTGCAAACATATGGTATCTGTCCTTCTCTGCCTGACTTATTTCGCTTAGCATGACACCCTCAAGATCCATCCACTTTCCTACAAATGGCCATATTTCATTCTTTCTCATTGCCATATAGTACTCCATTGTATATATATATACCACATCTTCTTGATCCACTCATCAGGTGATGGACATTTAGGCTTTTTCCATGTTTTGGCTATTGTTGACATTGCTGCTATGAACATTTGGGTACATGTGTTCCTATGCATCAGCATTTCTGTATTCCTTGGGTAATCCCTAGCAGGGCTATTGCTGGGTCATAAGGGAGTTCTATGGATAGTTTTTTGAGGAACCTCCACACTGGTTTCCAGAGCGGCTGCACCAGTTTACATTGCCACCAACAGTGTAGGAGGGTGCCCGTCTCTCCACACCCTCGCCAGCATCTATAGTCTCTTGATTTGTTCATTTTAGCCACTCTGACTGGCGTGAGGTGGTATCTCAGTGTGGTTTTGATTTGTGTTTCCCTGATGATGAGTGATGTTGAGCATCATTTCATGTGCCTGTAGGCCATCTGGATGTCCTCTTTGAAGAAGTGTCTGTTCATGTCTTCTGCCCATTTCTTCACTGGGTTATTTGTTTTTTGGGTGTGGAGTTTTGTGAGTTCCTTGTAGATTTTGGATACTAGCCCTTTATCTGATATGTCATTTGCAACCATCTTTTCCCAAGGCTAGACAGAAAGGCTATCAGCCTTGCATTTACAAACAAGATAAACATTGGGGGCAAAGCTTCCTGATCGTGACATTAATTTCTGCACTGGAAAATTTACATAACTCAGACTAATAAGGAGTCTCTCTAACACCTGGCAATTTTTACAATATCTGACTAATCACTGACATAAATATTTTTATGCAACAGGAGTTACTTTCCAAGAAAAAAATGAGTTACTTTACTTTTTTTTTCTTTTTCATAAAGTTAACTTTTAAAGGCAAATATAAGAATATATAGAAAATTAATAGTACTACCAGAATAAAAACTGAAGTTTTGAACCTCTTGGCTCGAGTACTGCTGAGCCGTGTAGCTTCCAAAAATTGTTCCTAGTCCTTCTAATCAAATGGGGCCAGAAGACACTCTAGATGGTAGATTGGATGGTGATTAAGCTCCTTGTTTGGGCTTAAGGGGGAAAAGCCACTCAAGGCTACTCTCAATTTTCCAAACAAGTTCCGTTTGGGAAACCTGAAAGCTACCATCAGCCTTGGCTATGAATTAATCCCCCCATTTGTTCATAATCATGGGAACACACCACACCCAGTACTGGATTTGCTCTGGGGTTATTAGCTTTGCCTACCCACCTCTTGATTTAGCAACACTGGGCCACACAACTTCCAAGAGTTGTCAACAGCCCTTCTGGTTAGATGAGACTAGAAGAGACTTTCCATAGCAGATGGAGCTGTGTTTCAGTTCATTGTGTGGGCATGGGCAAACTGGGCTATAGGGCAAAAGTCCTTGTTTTAGGGTCTGAATCAAACAGATCTGCACTCTGCCAAGTTCCCTGGTCAAAGTGCACACCTGACTTGGCTCTGCAGATGAGCAAAATTTCTGATTAGTATTACTACTTGGGTACTGTAGGCATGAACTTGGTCTTGGTCTGTCAAGATCCATGTGCTGGTTATTACAATCCCCTCTCCATTCTCCTTCATAGTCAGATTCCCAGTGGTTGA